>CAJDSM010157778.1:0-11106 GCA_903981925.1 Ostrea lurida
GCTCGAAGTCCAAAACTCCGGCAGGTCAACATAACCATATTTATACATGAGCGGGCCTTGCCCCAAAGGGCCTACCCTGCAAATTTCAACTCTCTAAAGTGGGCTTACGGTATGCGCCAGCCCCATACTTTATACACAATATTATTGTATACAGCGAATAAGTCCGTCGGGGCTCGAAGTCCAAAACCAGGCAGGTCACATAACCATATCTTATACATGAGGGGCCCCTTGCCCCAAAGGGCCTACCCTGAAAATTTCAACTTCTCTAAAGTTGGGGCTCCACGTAATGCGCCCAGCCCCATCTTCTATACACTATATTATTGTATACAGCGAATAGTCGTCGGCTCGGAAGTCCAAAGACCAGGCCAGGTCAACATCAACCATATTTATACATGAGGGGCCCCTATGCCCCAAAGGGATACCCTGAAAATTTCAACTCTCTAAAGTGGGGCTCACGGTTGCGCCCAGCCCCATCTTTATACACTAATTAATTGTCATAACAGCGATAGTCGTAGGGCTCGAAGTCCAAAACCCAGGCAGGTCCAACATACCATATTTATACAGAGGGCCCCTTGCCCCAAAGGGCTACCTGAAAAATTTCAACCTCTCAAAGTGGGGCTCACGGTATGCGCCACGCCATCTTTATACACTATATTATTGTATACAGCGGAATAGTAGTCGGGCCTCGGAAGTCCAAACCAGGCAGGTTCAACATAACCATATTTAATACATGAGGGGCCCTGCCCCAAAGGGGCCTACCCTGAAAAATGTCAACTCTTAAAGTGGGGCTCACGTTGCGCCAGCCCCATCTTTAATACACTATATTATTGTAATACAGTGAATAGCCTGCTTGAATCCAAAACCAGGCAGGTCAACATAACCATATTTATACATGAGGGACCCCTTGCCCAAAGGGCCTAACCCTGAAAATTTTCAAACTCTCTAAAGTGGGGCTCACGGTATGCGGCCCAGCCATCTTTAACACTATGATTATTGTATACAGCGAATAGTCGTCGGGCTTGAAGTCCAAAACCAGGCAGGTCAATCATAACCATATTTTAATACATGAGGGGCCCCTTGCCCCAAAAGGGCCTACCTGAAAATTTTCAAACTCTCTAAGTGGGCTCACGGTATGCGCCAGCCCCATCTTTTATACACTATATTATGTTATCAGTGAATATGTCGTCGGGCTCGGAGTCCAAAACCAGGCAGGTCAAATAACCATTTTATACATGAGGGACCCCTTTGCCCAAAGGGCCTCCCTGAAAATTTCAAAGCTATATTAAGAGTGGGGCTCACGGTATCCGCATTTTGTCCCATCTTTATACCTTACTTATTTTATATGTATACTTATTGCTGAATATGTCTTGTCGGCTTTGGAAGTTCCAAATACTAAGGCAGGTTCACATAATCAACATATTAATATAATCATGAGGAGGCCCACTATGCATCCTCAAGGGCCGCTCACCCCTGAAAAATTCAACCTCTCTAAAGTCGGGCTCACGGTAAATGCAGCCAGCCCCATCTTTATACCTATATTATTGGGAAGTATAGGTATTGAACAGCGAATTATGTTCTTCGTCACGAGGCCTCGCAAGATGGCAAAAGCAGGCAGGGTCAAGGCATAAACCATATTTATCATTGAGGGGCACGTATAGCCCTCTTAAAGGTGACTACCCGAAATTTCAACTCTCTAAAGTGGGGCTCACGGTATGGCCAGCCCATCTTTACCTATACAACTCAATTTAAAATTGATATACCAGCGAATAGTCAGTCGATTGTCCGAAGTCTCAACACCAGGCAGAGATCACATAACCCAATTTTATTACATGTAGTGTGCCCCTTGCCCAAAAAGGGGCTACACCTGAAATTTCAACTCTCTAAAGTGGGGCTCAAACGGATATGCGCCAGCCCCATCTTTATATCACTATATTATTGTATACAGCGATAGTCGTCGGGCTCGGAAGTCCAAAACCAGGGCAGGTCACACATAAACCTATTTAATACATGAGGGGCCCTTGCCCCCAAGGGCCTACCCTGAAAATTTCACACTCTCTAAAGTGGGCCTCACGGTATGCGCCAGCCCATCTTTATACACTATATTATTGTATACAGCGAAGTGCGTCGGCTCGAAGTCAAAACCAGGCAGGTAACTAACATATTTATACATGAGGGGCCCTTGCTCCAAAGGGCCTACCCTGAAATTTCAACTCTCTAAAAGTGGGCTCACGGTATGCCCAGCACCCATCTTTATACACCCCTTTATTAAAATTGATTGTAACTACAGCGAATAGTAGCGGGCTCGGAAGTTCAAAACCAGGCAGGTCAACTAACCATATTTATACATGAGGGGCCGCCTTGCCCCAAAAGGCCTACCCTGAAATTTCAACCTCTAAAGTGGGGCTCACGGTATGCCCGCCAGCCCCATTAATTTATACACTATATTACATTGTATACAGCGAATAGTCGTCGGGCTCGAAGTCCAAACCAGGCAGGTCAACATAACCATATTATATACATGAGGGGTACCTTGCCCAACAGGGCTACCCTGAAAAATTTCACTCCTCTAAAGTGGGGCTCACGGTATGCGCCAGCCCAATCTTTTACACTATATTATTGTATAAGCGAATAGTCGTCGGGCTCGAAGTCCAACCATAGGCCAAAGGTTCAACATACATTTTTTTTATCGATGAGGGGCCCCTTTTTTGCCCCAAAAGGGCCTACCCTGAAATTTTCAACTCTCTAAGAGTGGGCTCACGGTATGCGCCAGCCCATCTTTATACAATATATTAATTGTAATACAGCCAATAGTCGTCGGCTCGAAAAGTCCAAAACCAAGGCAAGGTCAACATAACCAATTTTTACATGAGGGGCCCCTTCCCCAAAGGGGCTACCCTACAAATTCAACTCTCTAAAGTGGGGCTTCACGGTATGCGCCAGCCCATCTTTATACACTATATTTTGGGGGTATACAGCGAATAGTCGTTCGGGCTCGAAGTCCAAAATCCAGGCAGGTCAACATAATCATATTTACTACATTGAGGGGCCTTGCCCCAAAGGGCCTACCCTGAAAATATAATTGATATATCTTCAAAAAGATACCCTTATATTACCCCAGACGACAGTTCACTATTCAGACTACAGTTCACTATTTCAATAAGTGAACTGTGACTGTGAACATGTCGTCTACATCTGAATACCGAAGAAGGATTCCACTAGAATCCAGTGCAATGCCATGGAAAATGAATTGCAATAAAGGAATCGATGCTTGTCAACATGAACAACATCCTCAACCCAAAAAACTACAGTCTGCCGTATTCCGGCTTTACTCTAAGATGAAATCCATACTTGTATTTCATATAACCTGTAGGTAAAATTCCACTATTGCATTCCAAATTATTTAATTACAACAGACGTTGCAGTACATAGCATTTGAACATTACAAGAAATCCTCAAAGTGTACATGTTCTAGTCCGCTGGTCATCATTATTACGGGAATATAGATATAGTCCAAATGAGGATTTAAGTCCCTTAATCTGTAAAAAGGTCCTAAACTTTCCGAGAACCTCGCTCATTTAAATGACGATCATAATTTTTGACATATCATGAACATTATGTGTACAACGTCAGGCGTTGGACAAATCTGAGACGAGGACTTGGACACTTGTCCTGAATGGGATAAAACTATTCGAAATCTTTTTAAAACCCTGTATTCACCATTTGGACGGGGAAAATGCGTACTATTTACTCCGTTTTTTAAGAAGCCAGAAGTGGCAAAATGAGCTGACAATGTACATAGACTCATGAAAACTTTGTACTACAAAGTAGTTCAGCTGACTAAAGCAAGTAACAACCTTGTATTTGTATTGTAAAGTTACTATTTATAATTGGTCTTTAAATGAATTAGCGATTTACTTCATGAGAATCCTTCTAATACCCAAGGCAATTCACAAAAGATGAAAATTCTTAAAATCACCGTTTCGTTTAATAACATTTAATATCGCGAAGAATCAGATCATTGAACACAGGAGTAGGCAATTTTATCAAATAAAATAAAAAATGTATGAAGAATAGGGTAACTCACCGTTGAGCTTCACAAAAAAAATTTGGAAAAGGTGATATACTAAGTCAATTTTTATGTAACTTTTAAAAAAATTTACTCATATAGACAACCGCGATAGGTTCCGCAGTCAATGACGTGACGTCACGCTCACCCCATTTACTTAATATTGACTCTAATGCCAAGACTGCAACTACATCTGTATGATTAAACGTGTGAACTTGACTTTGCAATCGATCCAACTTTCCTTTCTATATGTAGTAAATGTACCAATATCCCTACTGATGGTGAATATGTCGATACGCAAAAAGTCTGCCATGTGTATGAAAGGACTTTTTAAAGCGAGACCAACTACTAACAAAATAGTTGATATGCAGGGTTATAACGAAATCTCGTTTCAGGTCATCATTTCGCACATTCCTACCGGTCGCTACTAATGACTTGTTGCGATTACAACTTAATCAACTAAGTCATTGTTGATGATTTGTTTCACTAACCCTTTGTTAGACTGTCATATTTCGTGCTAGTTTTGACGACGGGTAAACACCGTTTTACTTTGTTTCGACCTAAAGGGGCCACACGCGGGTGTGACCGGCAGCAGAAGGAATGCTTACTCCTCATGGCATCTGATCCTACCTTTCAACCTTTGTAAGGTCCGTGTTGTCTACACTTCGATTGTATATTATTTTTGGGACTATGATTACGTTAACAACATTGTTTACTTGGCTATTTATATTAGAGACGCAAGTTTTCAATTGGATAAGAAGGAGCCAGTATCAACCAGTTTGAAAAATCCCCAATAATATTTGCCCGAATGTTAGAAAATACTCAAATGATACGCTGGAAATGCGCGTGGAGATGAACGTAACGTTTGCGTTTAAGTTTGCTGGTTTCAGCCAAAATTCGTAATATTCCCATCATAAAAATAAAACATATTGCAAACACTTATTAAGTATTCATTTCAGTGATTGACAGGAGAACAGGAATATAAGAAATGAATCTTAATATTTTTTCGGTGATGCAGGTATCACGAATTTTAGACGGTAAACTCATCAATGCGCGAAGCGCATTGTGAAAAAGTTTTACCGTCCTTAAAATCTCGGTGATAACCTGCATATCACCCGAAAAAAATTAAGATTTCTATCATTTAATTTTAAATTAACAACAACAAAATAATGTTCAAATAAGACTTCTACTTGTTTTCAGGTACCGTGATCGAAAAATCACCTCAATTCTTAAAAAGGTGTTTTAACCAATGAGAATCGGCGCTAGGTGACTCACGTGAAATGAAATTAAATGATATCGAATGAATTTTTCTTGTTAAAGACGGTTCTAGGCTGAGATTTGGAGTGGTGTTAATTTTTTGGGAAGTGAATTTTTGATTTGTCTACATGAAAGCAGAATCGGGAAATTATAAAGAAAAATTTGGGTTTTCATGCTTGTTTTTGAGTACAGTGTTTAACATGACAAATTTTTTCACTTAAAATATTACTCAAAGATTTATTCATTTCCGTTTGTTGTGTTAAAAAACATAGGAATACAAATCAATCATTACATGAAATAGATAACATGATATGTCTTCTTGCAATACAGATAATAAAAAAAAAAATAATGCTTGTAATAGAAATAATACATGAAACTTCTGCACTTGTATCGAAAAACTCATAATATCGAATTTAGCATTTAAACAAACATATTAGGAGTGATGTCAATTTCTTAAAATTCACGTAATATTCAGAGTACTTGTCTTATGATTTTAAATGGAAGAAGATGGGTTGATTTTTGGCGAACAATATGCTACTTCACGGCTCATTGCGATCGGGAGTTAACATCCGCATTGATTTTTACTGTATTTACAATAGATACGGTACCGTTCTAAAATGCTATTCAAAAATGTATGCTCAACCAAAAAACAAACATAGATCATGACATCCAAGCAGAATATTTAATCAGAATCAGCGTCCAGATTTGCTTCACAGGCAGCATCATGTAACATATGTTTTCAGACATTTAAGCGGGTTTTCCAACAACTTGCACACATGTACAATGTTAATTCCATTGATGTCTGACTACCCAAGTGCATATCTGCCGCGCAAACACTGGAAACAGTACGTACTATTTCCTTCCGCATTTGCATTGACAAAACCAATCACAAATACTTGTAGGTAAATATTTTACGCCACAATTTGGTAATGAATTTTGCTTGTGTGTCGAGATTGAAATTTTGCATGTGGTCGTTCCATTAAGACTACATATTAAATGGTAAAACTTAGCAATAAAATGCCAAAAATAGATATAATGGTAAGACTAGTTTGAATAAATTCATACCACCAAAGAGAAAAACATCAAAAAAAAAAAAAATACGATAGGAACAATTGGTATTCGAACCACAGGTAATCATATTAGAGCTCATCATAAAGACTAGCTATACCGATCTCGGCTGTTTATCTCTTGAAGAAAGCTTTAATTCCAAGCTTATTTAAAGTCCATCTGGTATGGACTTCAGAAATTTTTCTTGATAATGCGGCAAAAAAAAGGGTTTTTTTTATATACTAAAAAGTAAGTTTTTTCATAGAGTGGGTCGTTCTCCAATAATTTTTTTCAAACATTTTACCTATGAAATATACACTAGACATAATTTATTAGCTTTACAATGGAGACTTGACCCACTCTATGCGAAATTGTGCTTGCGAAAGGCAAATTTCTGTTATTTTTCGTGCGTTTGGTTGCCGTCATAACGCAATTTTAAATCTGATTTTTTCAATGTTCTTTTACTTGAGCACACAAGAAAGTTTTTCGAACAATATGGATTGATTTGTTGTAACTAGATCTAAATTTTCCGTTTTCTGGAGAGTTTCAAATAAACTTTGATATTTGTCACTCTGTGGCCATTCCGCTCGATAAGTCACCCAATACTTCTTTGAAAGTAGAGGATTTCGTGAAATTTTTAAAATTATTGGCCAAAATACTGAATTTTTTGCAGCAGAATTTCTTAGTAAATTGAATTGGATTGGACTTTATTTCAAGAATTGTATTCTGTTTGTGAAAAATTACCTCAACGAAATTAATAAATAACAATATCCTGAACTAGGTCCCAAGTCTCATCTACCTGTATCATTGATTTTAAAACTTATGAATATACGAATATGGGGTATAAATAGAAGGTATATTGGATGAAATATAAACTGTAAAATCCATGTTCTCTTTGGTGTAATCAATCCTTTCGCCACAAAAAATAATAGTCCCCTACAAAACGTTTTCAAAATCTGAAATTAACACAATTTTTTTCAACTGGACAGGGTTCAGTTTGTAATGTGTAATAGTTGCACCATTCGAACCAGTAAATTCTTAGTAATGCATGCATGATGAATTCACAAATTGAGATTTACATGCTCGTCCTTCTGGAATCACCACCGTCTTGTGCATTTTTTTAAATTATAATCCACATATACTATGTATCGTTAACAGATTACAAAACTACAAAGACTCCGGGTCATTCACCGTTCACTTATCTCTCTGGTTTTCCATAGCCCACAAGATAAAACACCCACGATCTACAATGCGCAACGTTTCACAGTCTTGGTGCTTTACTCAGTTTCTCTGTACCGATTCGCTGTTGCGTTACTGCAAATATTAACGAGCAGGAAGTTTCACTTTCCCAAGACATAGCCTATGTTACGTGAGGCTGTCTTAACGTTACAGGATACGGTATCGAAGCCAAGGTGTCCCTCATTTACTGACCTCGATCACCGAACAGCAACAAGAGAACGTATCAGAGGAACTAGAGGCGGCCAGAAGATCCGGAGACAAACACCCGCGCAACAGCAGGGGGAACCGCACACGAACAACCGCGCACTAAGCAGGATCACCGAGGCGAACAACCGGCAACAATTGGGAACTATTTAAAGTCCAAATTCACATATGGTATCGTCTGAGACAAGTCCAAAGATCATACTATGCATGATGCTTATTGTACAGAGTAAAGGCTTCATAGTCAGGAAATAAATCGGGAAAAGGTGTGTACATATTAATGTAAATACTGCACTGTAGTACTTGTATCTTATATTAACGACAAATATACTAAACGATCCTAACTTTTTTCAACACACCCAGATATTAATCACTTTTCAGAACGTTTACTTGCATCTTAAATTCCACCTACTAATATCGCCCTTTGAGGAGGGATCGTGCTTCTCGCTCAGAATGTCACACGCAGATCTAATCCTGGTGCTTCATCTATACACTGATCCCTTCGACAGATAGGCGTACAACATCGGAAACGGATCCAATGGGTGACGGGAATATCTCACCGCTCCACGTGAGGCCATCTATGTAATCTCAACTGGGTCATTCGAAATTCCTCAATGGCCGAACATTCAACGAATTACTGATTAACAACGATAATCTTCGGTGCAACATTTATTTGCGCGCAAAAAATGGTCGACGATGGGTCGGTAATGCGGCACAGCAATTGCCGCATGTCGGAAAGGAGACGCCGTATTCGTGCGCTCACTCCACGTATGCTGGGGATGGTACACGTGCACAGTAATCAGCAAATGTCCCAACCAAACGTTCTCTGGGTGGTTGCTGCACTAAATTATACTCCAAATTTTTTAATTAAAGCTGTATAATTAACACTTTCATCTTCAAATCATTCCTCTACTCTTTTTCATCAACCTCTCTTCGTGTGGGGAGGGGGGAGTCCTAAGTGTAACATAAAACAGCAAAAGAAAACACACAATCACGAGACAGCTCCTAAAACTGGTATGTTGGACGTTCAGAACAATGATGTCAGCTCTTTCATCAGTGACGCCAGAAAAACAGCTATCATCAACGATATAACTCAAGAGACTGAATGTTGACATCGTGAACACACAACATCAGACCATTCACAATCCAGCAACCTTCTAAGTGCAAGCTGCCGTACATTACAGCGCTAGAAACACTAACATTCTGACAATATCTTTCACTGTCTATCGCGGCTTACCCTTTTTCACACTTGGGTGAAGTGAGGAAATCGTGTAAAGTGCCTTTCCCAAGGACACAGGCGTCGCGCCCTGCCACAGCCAGGATTTCGGAACTCACAACCTCGTCGATTGAAAGATCCGAGGGCCTAACCATTAGGCACGACGCCCGTAATAATGACATATTTCATATTGTAAATGGGTGGTGGGATTTTGTCAATCATGGTATCCAATTTGAAGGGTTCGTCACATAAAAATGTTCCACTATACGATTTTCAAATTTAATTCGAAGCTATGGGAATAACATATATTCATCAATTATTTTTCAAAGAAATTATAATTTTTCATAAAATATCTTTTGGTCAAGTTTTGCATACATCTTTCCTCGTATGAAATAAGCCTTTACAGCAATACATTTTTTACAAAGGATCAGATATCTTGAAAGAAAAAATTTCAAGTCCAAAAAGGCCGGCTTTCAATTATCTACCAGTCGTGTGAATTTCATCTACTTCACTTCACCATTACTTAACTATAACATTTAATTTGATATAAATTCTACAATTAACCTTGCATCCATCATCAAGCAACACACCAGCACTAAACAACTGTCGTAGGCGACTTCAATGCTAGAGTTGGAGCCACAATGTACTTCATGGCTTCTTGCCTCGGTCCTGTTTGGAGTGGGAAATAAATGAGAATGGATAGCAACTCCTTAAGCTTTTCTTCACAATCTGTGGCATCGCTAACTCTTCAAAATCAAACCTCAACACAATGTCTCTGCGATACCATGCTCAACGCAATGGCACCAATCTGGATTTGATCCGAATCATGGGTGCGTACACTGCCGTCATTAAAATGTTCTCCACCGCACGCTCTTACTACAAGTGCAAGACTGCCAACACGGACCACACTTTAGTGATGGCTGAGGATCAGGCTGCAACCAAAAAGGTTTCATCGTGGCAAAAAAACCAGGGCCCTCGTATAGACGTCAAGCAAAATGCTCGGTCAAATCTCGTAAACAGTTCGTAGAGGCCTTTGAGAAAGAATATGATGCAATCACAGCCCAGAAACATTGCGCCAACAGAGATTATGGGAAACATCTGGTTTGAACATCAATCCACCGCTTGATTATCTTTTGGAAGAAAACATCGAAGTCATACGAATGGTTTGTCGCTAAGTCTGCCAAGATGACCCCAGTTATTGAAGTCAAGCGGTGCTGCACTCGGCGAGTATAAGAGACATCCACTGAGAGGAACCTGCACCGTCTCAGGGCTACCAGGCAGCAGGTCCAGCTTTGCGCCAGAGCCTCTGCGCCACTGGTTATGAATAATGGGCTGAGCTCAGCAAGACTAGCTGCTGAAATGGGCAACATCAGAGGAATGTTACTGTTGGCATCTAAAAGGCTAATGGACGCAACACAGAATAAGACAACCCCCTGAAGTCCTCCACTCGGGAGTCATTACTGACGCAAAGGCCGTCAGTGAGAGATGGGGTGGAACACTATTCCGACCTCTATTTCAGTGAGAACACAGTGACTCCCCGCTAGCCCTCGATACCATTGAATGCATGCCAGTATGACGAGTCTCGATGCAGAGCCAACATGGATAAGCTGAGCAAGGCCATAGACAGTTTGCTGCGGCACGGCACCAGGAATGACAAGTATCCCTCCGGACCTAATCAAGCGCTGCAAGACTACCGCTACTGCACGCTTTGCAGCTGAAGTTCTCTGCAAATGCTGGAGCGATGGGGCTGTGGCCGCAAAATATGCAAGATGTTAAGATTGTACACTATACAAGAGCGAGAAAAGCATCGGACTGGAACAACTGCGCGGCATCTCCCTCTCAACATCGGTTGGAAAAGTCTATGCCTCTGGTCCTCCTGATATGCGTGAAGAATTTTTGCTAAGCGTGTCTACCCGGAATCAGTGTGGCTTTCGAGCTAAGAGGTCCACAATAGACATGGTCTTCTCCCTTTGTCAACTCAAGGAGAAGTGCAGAGAGCAGAAGATACCCCTGTACATTGCATTCATCGATCTTACCAAGGCCTTTGAACTTGTCAGTAGAGATGGCCTCTTCAAGGCCC
>CAJDSM010157827.1:0-11253 GCA_903981925.1 Ostrea lurida
CCACACCGTTTACTCTTTCAATCCCGTGGAGCTATTCATACATAGACATATATTAATGGTGACCGTATAGTCGATGTTATATTCTAGATATCACCACTATGTTTCGGCCTCGCCGATTGTACGGTCATACTAAGCGAAAAGTAAAATTTACGTCGATTGTGTACCAAACACACTGATTCTGCCGAGCTGACTGGATAACAAAAACAGTGGTACTGAATCTTAATATTGTTAGAATATATTATACTTTTGCTTAACCTGGTTTGTTCAGTGCAAATGAACGAAGTCTTCTCATATTGATTTGTGTGTGGGATTGTTGTGCATTCATTTTTAATTCGTCTTGTGACGGTTGCGTACTGGTAGTGTTTGCATGGCTACATATTCAATGTAATGCAGAAAGGGAATGGGAGGTTAACATGGTGACAAAAAAGGAAAATCTTCAATGGGTGTGTGGTTTGATGTAAATATATAAAAGTTTTTTGCCCAAAGGCTCGGGATAGAGGAGAACGCTTCAAAGCTTGTTGGATAGTATATATATATCAATCGCACAACTCATGGGAGGATCTAGTACAGGTGACTCTCGATAACTCGAATTAAGGACCAAAGACATAACTTCGAGAAGATCGAGAGTTCGGAGAGCATCGAAAAGGTGCGGCTTAAATCCGGGAAATTGAATGTCCTACGTTTACGGTGTCAGATTTTACCGGCTAAGCCGGAAATGTTTATCAACGACATCATTGACGTTTTTTCTTTCCCGTTATTCCTCAGGTAATATTGACTAAGAACTTTTATCGTGCATAATGAAATACAAGAAAATGACCGATGATATTTCGAAAAGTTCATATATTTATTGTTAATCTTTGTAAGTGCTGAGAAGATACGAACCCGTGTATCTTTACAAAACATGTTTCACAAAGACTTTTCTCGAATCAGATCATCGTCTCCAAATAATATACTCTATGCATAGTCTCTGGCAAACAATGGCATCGAATAAATTATTTATTCAATACACGTAGTCCGAGTGTATACTCAGAACCTATGCCAACGCATTGTCTACAGGGTGAGAAGTGGATAATTGAGCCATTAAACTATCTTAAGATCGTTACCGCTGGCGTCCACCCTATCAAAGCAGCGGCGGGGGCCATCGGTCCCTGTTTTAAACTTTTAATTGCCCATTCGCCACGACTAATCCCTCGGGCGGTCCAGGGTAAGTCCAAGCGGAGAATAGATTAGGACACTTGGTTGATTGTTTTGGTGTTCTACGACACTTCGAAGAGATGCGAGAGTGAACCAACATGAAAATATGTTGTTAACGGGACCCATTCACTTCGAAGAGAGTCGAGAACTTCGAGAGATCGAGACGTTCGAGAGATCGAGAGTTAACAATGTTGCTTTACCTCCTATAGAGAAAAAAATCGGGGACCGGAACTTCACTTTCGAGAGATGCGAAGTTCGAAGTTATCGAGAGTCACCTGATTTATTAGAATGTATACAAGGACTCTCATCTATCAGCATAATTCAACCGTTTCTTCACAATGGATCGGTCGAACATTGTATACTTATTTTCCTGTTTCTAAATAAACTATCATTATTGTAGCATGTTTGCGAAGTTTTCGTCATGAACAAATTGGTTTAATTTTACCATTAAGACGGATGCTGTTTGTCAGCGGAAAGCGATTAAAAGGAGCACTCTTCTTGTCTACGGCAGTGGATGCACTTAAATAAAACATCACGACTAGTGGCTAAGTAGCCAGAAAAAAAAACCAATGGTAACGAAGATGAATTTGACACGAACGATTTAAAAAATATGTTTTTTGTCGACAAGCTGCCATTCATTTAATTTATCATCTGCGTATTTGTGCAACACCCAGTGGATCTTACAAAAGATAGTATTATCGTGAGGACAACTAGATTCAATGAAAGAGAGATAAATTCCAGGAAGTTTAAGGAGTCAACTAATGAATGTTTTAAATTCAAACTACTGATATTAGTTCTTATTTTTTTTTTTTTTGTGCTAGTCGAGGGAAAACAATGGCTGAAAAAAACCTATATATATTAAAACAAAGCAATATAAACCGTAAATAGGTTTAAAATAAAGTCATTTTAATCCCACAAAATACATTTATATTATGCGAGTGTTCATGTAAAATACTTGGATTCTGATTGCGTTGAAGGAAACCTTTGATAAATTATCCACTGTACAGCCCGCTTGAATGATAAACCGGTCGCCTGCAACAGTGTGTGTGAGAAACATAACAACGGTCCACATGTGTTTGAGCAACGGTTGATATTCTCAAAATATAGGTGACAGGGCAAACATTTTGCGCGTTACGAGTTCACCATTTGGTATTCGTACCATAAGTGGCAGCCAGTAAAAACGAATGTTTGGCCAATTTTGTTTAAGGTCAGCTTAATTGTCTAAAGTCCAAAAATGAAGAGAGGTAGGCATTCCCATGCTTGACGTTATATTTGTGCGTTACATTACCTATGACTGTCACAATCGAAAGCTTCTCCATCTCGTTAGGGCATCTATCTCAGCTACAGTATTTGAGTCAATTGATCAAAACAGCTGCAATTAAAGTTTGTAATTGTCATTGACATTCAGTAGGATCAAATGATAAATAATGCACACAAGGAGAAGGTTATACATTGGAAATAGTGACCCCTTGAAAACTATGGGTTTTCTCCGGGGTGTGACAGGTTTCCACTGTAATCGTGTTTCCTGCATGGCAATGCATGCATTATTCCATATAAATGAATGGATTGTCTTTGTTGGTATTTCTAGTTCTAAACAAATCCACTATCGAGATGTGTTTTAAAATTATGAGAAAAGTCTTAGTGGCGAGATCCCGAATCCAGACCCCGAATACAAAGACTTTGGGAGAAGGCAAAGACAATTCTGCTTGGACATTGTTTTCTTGTGTAAACTGTCATCCTCGCTGCCTTCGACAACACTACGTGCGCCTTTTGAGATGTTCTTGGCACATGACGATAGGATACTCTCATTGTTAGCTATACGGGCAAGAACACTGTATTCTCGCTTGAGATATAATAGTTAAGATAATATTTATCTCATTGTCCACTGGTTTCGTTCCGTTATGTTCGCTGTTATTGAAACTAAGAAAAACCCTAATGAATCTACATAATAGGTATAAGTGTTGTGTGCCATCTTCCCGGTGTATAATCATAACGGTTAACGAAAAAGGCCAGGGCCGAAGTTTGGTATATAAAAATATAGAATTGATTTCTTATATGCAGTATGGAGGTATGTTGAACTTTTGTCTAAATAGCCTGCTTCATGCGATGCCTCCTTACAAATGTCAGTTCAGCGCGCACTTTCTCGTGTTCAGTTTGCATGACAGTCATCATTAGGCCGTCATTTATATCTCCTGTGGATCAGTTTTATATTTTCCTGGTTTGCGTACGGGTAAGCAACCGATTTAAATCCCTATGCGATATCACAGTTTGGGTTGAATATGGTCGTAATTGGTAAGAAGAAAGAATATAATCTCTCTTGTTTATTTTATTTTTGATAAAGTGGAAGTCTAAGATGATAACAACAACTATAATTTTAAAGGATACTTTTGCCACATCATTCCGAGTCTTTGTATCATTGAATGACATATTACAATTTGTACAATGTAGCTTGATAAGTTCCATGACTTTCAATTGTATCAACTTTTTGTTTAGTATAATTGTGCGCAAGTCATTTCGGTGTGAAAACTATGGGACGCAGTTTTGTGTCGTAGGACTGTCCCATCCATATTTCCATTGGTGTAAAGCTGATGCAACGTACCGGTCGACCACCAGTTGATTTTTGTTATCCTTGCGACTGGCGTTTAGAAACTTCCATTTGGAATTAATGTTTGAATTTAATACATCTTAACCTATTAATTAATCTGATGTTCTTAGATACCCGTTTACTCAGTATGTACCAGATTTGCTATACGATTAATATGAAATGAGTGGGTAAGTTTTGACAATCAAACGTCGAATGATTAATAACCGGTTAATTGTGATGATACGGTGATAGTACCTCATCATCGGTCATTCTTTGATTACATGATGTCAATTGACCTAAATTATTAAATCTGTGTGACTTACGGAGTTCGAAAACATCGCACACAATGAACCTAAGTTTGAGAGTAAAATTCAAAGGTAGATATAATAGTTGTAAAAGCTGATAAACTGACGGACGCAAGAGCTCGCCGAAGCGGTACTGCTTTTTGATATGTTGGGATGTACGTACCCAGGTGGTAACGTGCAAGTCATCTTTATACTCAGTGGTTTTGAAGACTGGAACATGCATTTAAAACACATTACAAAAGAAATGTTTACAAGGCAACGATATCCCATTTAGCTTTTTTCGCAGAATAATGTTTGCATGTGGCATGTTTAATGACAAATTGATCCTGATGACCCGAAAGATCCATGAGGTCTAAACACATGTCACAGAATATAAATCAGAATAATGATCAAAATAACCTTCGAGGATATAGAAGCAAAACACCATTGTGGTAGTGTTTAATCGCTGGAGTATCAATTAGTCATATGCTACATCTAATCATAGTGAAACACCATTGCAATTCCACGTGAACTTTGCTCCCAATCATCTGAAAAAAAACCCTGTGACTCCGAAGTTTTTTCTTTGTTGGGTTTCGACCCAAGCAATGTCCGCTCCGCAAAAATGTCGCCTGTTCGCTGCGGGTACAAATCACCATTAAAAACTTGTTGTTGTTGGATAGATACCAGACAGAAACGCTTGCTGAAAATTCCTATAAAAACTGTTCTCATATCTTCATCGATATATATTGACTGTTGATTGATAAGCTGTTTAGTTTGAAAAAAAACAAAGAGAACACTTGCTAAGGCATACTAACCGTTTCAGCGTTCGACTGCGTCAAATTTTTCCATCGTGTAGTATAATTTCGAAGGATGCTGATTTTATTTGGAAAGAACATCGTTAATAATTGGTTCTTCGTCGCACACGGTAGGAACCGGCTTAGTACAATGTGATTCACGCAATGTATAAGGATGATTCCGATTATCATATAGCAAGCGTTCAAGCTTAACACCATTTTGGTCAGTTGGACGGAACGCTAAATTTACAGACAGGTGCTAAACTGATCCAGTGACGATATATTTTAGTTCGGAGCGTCGCGGCGGGTGTCCGTGCGTCACATGATCAATATTTTGGTAAAAAAAATTTGGTTGTAAGTATTATACAAAAAAAAAAAAAAAATAAGATTACTTTTCATATTTGTCAGCCGATATATTAATTATACCATTGGTGTACAATGCACGAAAAGCAGTCAATTAGTATACTAACATTTATGCATCTGGCAAATGGCAATTGTAGATTTGCGAACTTCGTTTCTGATTAGCAACCCATCTGCCAAGAAATAAGAATATCTGTATAGTATGAAGGCACGAAAATCGAGGGAACCGTGACTCATTGTCGTAGGTCGCCAATTGAAATAGCAAAGACAAGGAAAAACACGGACCCCCTCGACCAAAATAGAAAGTGTGATCAGGAGTAAGGATCCCCTGTCGACCATATCATTCACACGAAACCAGTACCAGATGTACAGGGAGGGAAAATAGGAACTATACGAAACGCCCTGTTGATTACAAAACAGCTTAAATGTGCTCACTAGCAATAAGGACTGTCATTTCTTAATTTATATCCACGTGATACTTTTATCAGTCATTCAAGCTATAAGTATAGTGGTTTTTTGTATCTGCTTTATATAGGAGAAACATAGCCTTACACAAACCCAACATGGCTACTTCATCCATACACCCCAGGTCGCGCAGGTTCGATGCCAGTCAATGCCTGTAGATGGACTTAAATCTAACTCAAGCTGGAATGGAGGACAGGTGTGTCTTATGCCAGCAATAACCAACGGACACAGCCACATGGAGAAGTGGACTTTAGAGGACATCCTCCAAGTACTAGACGTCACATTGTGTAATTTACTTTAGGACAGACAATGCTCCTTGGGCGTGAGACAAATGACAGATTTGTATTTATGGTTTTAGGAAAATTCATATGTTCTCTTTGAGGCATATTTCGTACTTGTGAGATTAATGATGTGCCAATTGAATGTTTATATTCTAGCAATAAAGTTCTCACGAGGATTCCTATAGTCTCCATTAGCGAATAGCGGAACATAAGTATTGAAATATATTTTTTGAAAATATTGGTTAAATTATTCATACTTAGTAACCCTGTAGGTGTCAAATCATCCATATCCTAGGGTGTAGGGGTGGGGGTGTTGGCAATGATATTAATAGAACAAACCTAATGCATTTTAAAAACAAAACATTCTACTTCTAACTTTTGGTATTTGTTAAATGGAGAAGGTTCGTACGAATAAATACAAATCTTAAAATGTTGTCAGATTTCGATGGTGGGTGTTCGGTGGTGTTTAAGGTTCCCCAAACCACAATTAAGAACTAGTATAATTCTTTTGGTAAGGTTTATTCTAGCATGTAACTAAGATTGGAAGTGTGTGTATATGGTGCCGTGTTCAATGGTAAAACACCGCACTGTAAAACAAAAAATATAGTCAATGTCCTGGTTGTAAATAATTATTATATACGAAGCCGTGATCATTCGATTCATTAGTTCTTGCATAATTCGATCAAAAAATTAGAAATTCCAAACATGCCAATATATTATGGAGAAAAAGAACGGGGGGGGGGGGGGTGCCATAACCAGTTTTGTGAACAAATAGTAATTATAATCTGGGTTTTGGAATAGAAACGTATGTTGATGATTAACAGTTTCTGCATATAATTCCTGTTTTACAACTGTACATGTAGCTGGAAATAAGTAGACTTGATCTAACATTTTTTTTAAGCTGATTCCTTGTTCCAGTTTTCTCTCAGCGCGGATCTATGGTCGGAACCGTGCTTTTTAATATCAAAAAGTTTTAAACGTGTCTTAGAATATAACATGATATGCATGGTAATAATTGACTGAATAGAATAACATGCATGGTGCTAGCAAAAACTTCAAATCGCTAATGCAGCATTTACATTTCTAGTGAATATCAACACATTATTTCTCCATTCGACTAGAAGAAATAATGATGAATGGGCACGTGCTGGTTGACAACAGGAAAAACATCAAGGACCAATTCATATCCGAGAATTGAAATGTTGTCGCTTGCAATAACTGCTATATCTTTTTAGCTCACCTGAGGCAGAGGCTAAGGTGGAGCTTTCTGATCGCCTTTTGTCCGTCGTCCTGTCTGGTCCTGTCTGTCTGTTAACTTTTCAGCATTTTTTCACTTTGTCTCAATAACCACTGAGCCAATTCAACCAAACTTTGTACATATCATCCTTGGGTGAAGGAAATTCAGGTCTGTTCAAATGAAAGGACCGGGATTCCTTCAGGAAGAGGAGATAATCACGAAACGGCAAAATAGGGTGGGTTTCATTTAAAAATATTCTCCTCTCAAGAACCATTGGGCCAGAAAAGCTGAAAAGTTTAATAATGAGATGATTCCTAATATAATGGAAATTCAAGTTTGTTCCAAAATAATGACCCCCGGGGCGTATGGTGGGGCCACAATAAGGATCAAAGTTTAACATGTGAAAATATACAGGAAAATTCATGTTTAAAATCTCTGAAGAAGCCACATTGGGCCAGAAAAGCTGAATTTCTATGTGAAGAGCTTCCTAATTATAATGGAGATTCAAGTTTTGTTCAAAAGTCATGATCCCCGGGGGTACGATGAGACCACAATGGAGGATTCAAAAGTTTTACAATTGATTATATAAGGAAAGTCTTTAAAAATCTTATTCTGAAGAACGCAACTAGGCCAGAAAAGTTGAAATTTTATATGAAAAGCTTTCCTGATATAGTGATATTCAACGTTTGTTCAATCAAGACCGCCCGGAGGTACGAATTGGTCCCAATAGGGGATCGAAGTTTTTACTATATACATAATATAAATCATATACGGTACCAATTTTGATGCACCAGATGCCGATTTCGACAATTTATGTTTCTTCATGTGATGCTCAAAACAAAAATGTTAGAAATCCGAAACATGAAAGTAAAACTTTATAAAAGTGAACATGTTAAGTGCCAAAGACTGGAGCCAAATATCTTCGAAGTATCAGAGCTACAGATGCGAAACCAGTTCTATTCAACCTCTCTTAAAGCAGTCTAAAGCAGTTCTAATGACTGCTCTAAGGTTAACTTAGAGCAAGTTGCTGCTGACTGCTCTAGAACTGCTTTTAATGACTGCTCTAAATTTAACTTGAACAGCTTCTGCTGACCTGCTCTAGAGCTGCTTCTATGACTGCTCCAAGTTTCACTTTAGAAGCTCTGGCGCTGACTGCTCCAGCGACTGCTCTAAGTTCACTTAGAACAGCTTTTAATTTATCTTTCCGTTGGCTAATTTCCTTCAAAGTTCTGTTGGACATAAACTATAATAAAACACACACCGCAAAACGTAAATTGAATGGAGGTTTATTACAGATTATTGCTATTAAAAAGTGCATATCGTGCGGATATTGAACGAGAAATTACATGTTTAGCCACTCGCACAAAAACTAACTTTTTTTAAAATCATGTTTGACGGAATATTGATTCATCAATATTCCCTCAACGTTCCGGAGTTTTTTGTTGAATACACAACTTCCAGTGCGAAAGAGGTGTATTTGCTGACATCTCACAAAATGCAGCGTTACATTTTGT
This sequence comes from Ostrea lurida, assembly GCA_903981925.1. Taxonomy (NCBI): domain Eukaryota; kingdom Metazoa; phylum Mollusca; class Bivalvia; order Ostreida; family Ostreidae; genus Ostrea; species Ostrea lurida. The sequence goes on from CAJDSM010157827.1 coordinate 8,714, forward strand.
GGGGACAAAGAGTGAAAGACAGGTAATATGTATGTTCCGATCTTCTGGTTCAATGGGAATATTTGTTGATAGTATATAAACATTTAAGCTTTGCCATTCATGTTAACATGCATGGTTATTATATGCAATGACAATTCGACCGACCTGATCTTGCCACCGACTTGAATCTGGCAGTTTCCCCAAAGCGGTTAATTATATATACACAGAGGCTGTTCCTAATTCTTTGACCGGATCGCTGCTCTAAGAGAAGAACAGACATAAAGCTGTTCTAATCTATGAACGCGCCTCAACGTTAACTTAGAACAGGTCTTGTTTTGAACTGCTTATGACCGCTTCGCATCTGCTCTTAGTTAACTTAGAACAGGTCTATGACTGCTTACGACAGATTTGCGTATGCTCTAAGTTTAACTTAGAGCAGTTCTCATGACTGCTTTGTGACCGCTATTTGCGTCTGCTCTAAGTTAACTTGGAGCAGTTCTGCATGACTGCTTTGATGACTGTTGGGCGAGAGGTTAGAACTGGTCGCATCTGTATGTCTGAGGGAATGATTATAAGGGAAAATATTTTTAAATTATCTTCTCGAAAGAAGAACCATTGGCCAGAAAAGAACTTAAAATTATATGAAAGCTTCCTATATAGTGGATGATTCAATATGTTCAAATCAATGACCTTCTGAAGAACCACTGGGCCAGAACAAGCTGAAATTTGTATGTAACATGTAATGAGATTCAACAGTTTGTTTAAAATCTTGACCCCAGGAGGTACGATGGGGCCCCGGAATAGGGGATCCAAAAGTTTTACAATATGATATATAGGGAAAATCTTTAAAATGTTCTGCGAGACAACTTGCCCAGAAAAGCTTATATCTATGTGAAAGCTTTCTATATAGTGGAGATTCCAAGTTTGTTAGATCAAATGATCCGCTGAGGGTACGATTATACCTACGATGGAGGATCAAATTTTACCATATGATTGATCACTAAGGAAGGTCTTTATAAAACGAAACTACTTTATTCTGCAAGAAGCCACTTGCCCATGAAAGCAGCCAGAATTTATATAGATAGTTTCTCTGAGATGAGTCGCCTCAATAGATAGGTTAGACAGATGTTTGAACTTTGCAATCATGACCGCCCAGGAGTGTAACAACTGGGGCCCGACCCAATAAGGGATGAAATTTTCAACATATGATTATTATAGGGATAGATCTTTAAAAAATCTTCTTCTGAATAGAACCACTGGAACCAAAAAGCTGAATATTTAATATGAACGCTTCCTGATATAGTGGAGAAATTCAAGTTATTCAAATAATGACCCGAAGATACGATGGGAGCCGCTAATAGCGGATCAACGTTCTTGCATATGACTATGAGAGTGAAAATCTTTGAAAATCTTCTTCTGAAGAAACCACTGTGCCAGAAAACCTGAAAATTTGTATTGAAAGCTTCCTTGATATACGTGGAGGTTCAAGTTGTTAAAATCATAACCCACGGAAGATCCGATAGGGCCCAATGGGGGCAAAGTTTTTGCTAATGATTATATTAGGGAAAATCTTTTAATTAATTAATCTTCTCATTGATAAAAGAAGAATGGATATTTTACTGAAGCTTCCTGGAGATGGAGTAGATTTAAGGTAAGAATACCCCACCCTTCTCGGGGGTTTGGGTGGGGCCACAAGTAGTATATAATACTAGTAATTAGGGAAACTCTTTGGCCCCCGGAATCACTTCGATTCGGGGACGATATATTTTTGGTCTGTCCATTATTGTCCGTTTATACCATGTTTGTCTGTTTGTCCGTTTGTCCGTTTGTTTGTCCGCACAATCTTTAACATTGGTTATAGCTTTTGAATGGCAAGTGATGGGACTTTAATATTTCGTATGTGTATTCCTTATGACATACCCCATCTACTGGTACCAAACTGTTTGACCTCTGGAAGTCTGACCTACTTTTTCAAAAACTTTAACATTGGCCCTAACTATTGAATGGTAAGTGATAGACTTTCATATTTCACATACATAATCCTTTTGGAAAGCGCCTTTCACTGGCATGTGGAATCCGGGGACATCAGTGTTTCACAAACACATGTTGATAAAAACTTATATTTTCCTATTTTTTGTGTTGAGACAAGTTCGTTCATTGACACATGTGTGGAGGGTCCTTTGGGTTATGACTGATGCCGCCCATTTAAAACTGGTTTGATATCTTGCAAACTATTGGGATCCTCATCTTCAAATCATATATTTTCTTTACCCCTGTGTTTAGCCAAGTTCATTGACACATACTCGTCATTTATTGCTATTAGAAGATGACAGAGGTTAAATTTAGTCCACAGTGGCACATCAGTGCTCTTCTTGGTGAAGCAGTGCTCAGGTGAGCGATGTGGCCCATGGGCATCTTGTTATTTTATAACTGCTGCTATTGATATCAGAACTAATAGTGTAACGTAAAACCTAATAATAATTCCCCGCTCTTTTTTGATATTCAGGATTATTATAACAGGAAATAAGATTTGCCAGTATCAGAATACATGTGTTTTGAGT
>CAJDSM010157850.1:0-11166 GCA_903981925.1 Ostrea lurida
ACCAAATGTTCAGTTCTCTTCACTATATTCCCTTTAAAAGGGGTGCAGTCCTTTCTTTGAAGGAATGTGAATCCCCTTTACAAACGAATACATTATTCGTTGTGCCAAGTTTGCTTAAAATTGACCAAGTGGTTCCAAAAAAGAAGACAAACATAGAAAAAAAATTCATGACAACTACAACGATGATAACCCAGACAAGAAATCAATCAAAGAGGCTCAAATGAGCTGAAACTTTAATCATCAAAAATAATACAGAACATTTATTGAGAACTTACATGCAGGTCCCATATTCTGACCTCCCCTCCCAGACAGCCAGAAGCCAGGATTTGATTGGACGATGGATGGAAGGCTAGACACCAGGGGGTGCGGGGGTGGCCCCTCAGGATGTGGAGGCATTTACCTGTAGCCACATCAGATACCCTCACTGTGTGGTCCCCGTGTGTAGAGGCCACCTTAGTTCTGAAATTTAGAAGGAACACAAAACTTTAATACCAAATTATAAAATGACGCGTATCATTTGTACGTCACTGCATGGTCATCATTGTGATAATTGGCTCACATGGAACATATAGCTTAGTACCATATCATATAATAAGTACACTGTAACATGAATCAAATAAGCACAGAAAAGTACATTTTTATGACATAGTTTTACAGCATGTATTTGACAATTCACATGTTAGCACAATAATACATACATACGTGTACGTATAATGGGCATTCATTAAAATTAATTCAATATTATATAGCATTTTGAGTATATAAATAAATGTATGTACATGTATTACATGTAGGACATGTGTGTGAAAGTGTTTATGTCATTAGTTTGCAGTGAAAACAAGAAACTGACAAGTCAGGAAACAAGAAACTTGTAAGCCAGAAAGGGACCCAGATATCGACAAAACCGATAAATCTTTTTTTTTTTTTTTTTAAATTGAAGTGGTCTTCATCTGCCTAATCTATATATCATGTATAAAATCTACTGTAGTACGTACCCTCATGTATAAAATCTATGTGTATGTATAAATCTATGTATCATGTACGAAATCGATGAAAATCTTCCTCAACAAACTTCAGTTTGTGTCAGAGAAAACACTGATAGATAAATCAACAAAAAGAGCGATTCCTGTAGGTCACTCGCCATATGGCAGCAGGGCCCTCATTACCAGTACTTAGATCAGCAATATAAAAACAGGCTTCAAGATTTTTATGTTACTACTGTAATTTGAATACCTAAGATTGACCAGATAGACACCAATATCTGTAGAAATCATCGCAGGACTCTTTACAAAACCGACAAATTTACTACAAAGTTACAGCTGCTAATTCAGCCATAAACAAAACTTTTATATCCCCTGTCTAATAGCACCCAACAAGCCCCTCCCATTCAAAATGACAATGTCCAGCCCAATAAACCGTATGTCTCTGTTCATTTATTAATCATAAGTCCCCCCCAGAGGTTGCAGTGACTTGATGTTTGATCAGTGATAAGAGGTCTTTGAGGCAAGGTTCAGCTAGAGTCCATGTCCTTAGGTGACCAGCCAATTAGAAAAGGAGGAACGAAGTCACACACAATTAACCATACACAGGTCAATGCGGAAAATTCATTTCAGTGACATAGTTCTGACGTTTCTAAATAGTGCAAGTGATTACCCACGTCATGCCTGAATTACCGATGAGTTATAAATCTATTTTAAATTAGTTTAATTAATCCAACTGAATCCAACTGATACCGTTAGGTAAGGGAGAGTAAACAAGATGGATGGGACTTAATTGTTTCAAATCAAATTTGATTTGTTCATTTCAACTACTCTAATTATAGGATTAAATTTTAAAGAAAAGACTTTCAATTTGTTGATTTTTACTTTTGACATTTGTTAACTTAATTTTCAATCAAAATATATCATGACCTTTTTTCTTAATATTGTGTTAATATTGCGTTATTCTAGAGCATTGCGTTTTTTCTTACTTTTAGCACTCCTTACGTGTGTTTATAAATTATTTGAAACATTTATTTTGAATTAGAAAACTGTAAGAAAACAAATAATGCAAAATCAGATCTGCAGACTTCTGTATATAAACGTATTTTTTCCGAAATTTACATATGTCTTATTACCGGTTTTTCNTTAGAAAACTGTAAGAAAACAAATAATGCAAGATCAGACCTGCAGACTTCTGNTTAGAAAACTGTAAGAAAACAAATAATGCAAAATCAGATCTGCAGACTTCTGTATATAAACGTATTTTTTCCGAAATTTACATATGTCTTATTACCGGTTTTTCTTCCACCATACCACTGTATCGCGATATGTATCGTGGAATGAATTATCATGATACATCAAGAAAACCTCACATCCTTACAAGGTACTAACACGCGTATTTCATGAAGTATGCTGTCATGAAGTGATCATTGTCACAAATCACACCTATCAGGGATTTTTTTAGGGTCTGTCAGGGGCCGAAATAAGGCCCCATTCCCAATGCCAAAAAGCAGGTATTTTTCCCAATTTTAGCTTTATAATTCCCAAAACATGACACTAAATCAAAATGAGGTGCATAAATCTTNCCAAAACATGACAATAAATCAAAATGAGGTGAATTACTAATCATAAATCTTCTTCACATGTCCATAAATTTCAAATTTTGCAACAAATTGAGAAGCAAATTAATTTTTTTTGGTCTCCGTTTATCTAAATAATGTAAGCTTCAACCAGATTGAGAGTCCAATTATAAATTAATGTGCTTGTTTTATNTTTGTTCTCTCTCTCTCTACTTCTCTGTATTGAACATTTTCCCAATTTCAAGCAAATGTCACTAAATTTTCCCAATTGGAAAGGCCCTGGTCCCTGATATTAAGACCTTAAAAATTCCTGGTCCCTGATATTAAGACCTTAAAAATTCCCTGCCTATTGTCTCCTTTAAGACTACGTCATTAAAATGTATAGGTAAGGTAGGTGCTCCCAGACTCAGTAAGGGCGACTAGCGATGATGTGAAGCGTTTGATATATCCTCATAGTGAAATTCATATCTTAAATAGCATACAAAATAAAATAAATGTTTAAATATTCCTCAAGTCATCAAAAATACTATCATCCCTTCATTTCCGTTTTGATTATTTACTTCTCTCCACTATAAAGATGTGGATTTAGTATCCCAGAGATGCACTTACAGTAAAATCAATGTCTCAGGCTGATAGGCTTGATAGCCAATTAGCTTTCGGATGAGACGCTCTACCGGTCGGTGGTCAGCTAGTAAGACTATAACCCCATTCAAATAGTCAGGGCTGATGAAACATTTACCTTGTGTTCAGTTTCATGAAGCACTTGAGCTATCTTGGGGACAATAAAAACAAAAACTTTTATTTAGAAACCACAACTTTTCTCAACTTATTTTTTTCCTACGTGCACATTGTGTAGTATTTGTTGAAAAAAAAAAAAGAATATTTGTTGAAAATTTTAATGATTACCACTTTTAAAAATTTTTTTACCACTTAATTGTTATCAATTCAACAATATGGCGAGTTGCAAACAAAACATGTCTCTATGGATATCAAAGGAGATTGAGGTAAGCTGGTGATTACCGAAAGATGAACCCAATAAATAAAACCAGACACACTATACAAGCTAAAAGGCAGGATAGAATGCTCTGAACTATCGACCTTTCAAAGGTGTATAGTAACATACGTAGCCAAATGGAGTCCGATAATTGAATACAGTCATGATGTAAGGAACGGCTGGCTAGGTTACGATGACACGTGACCCCTGGGCCGAGTACCAACTAGTACATCTTATATTCTCTGGTGACACTTTTCACACCACAGACTGTTAATACATATAGTCGGTAAACACACATTACTGCTTTAAAAAAATACTTTTCCCACCTCAAATTCCAATTTAAGCTTATTTAGCCCTGACACTCAGAAATAATCTTTGTAATCAATAGGGAGAACAAAATGATGTATTCCAGGGAAATTTTGATCATAGTCCAAACATAAACACTGTTATGTATTTGAATATCTAAATTCTTATCGCATGAAGCAAGCTACTATAATGCTGATAGAATGAAGGACGTTCAGTGCATATGGCTTACTGTTTCTGTACATGTATTATAAAATTGTCCTCTCAAAAAAAAAACCCCGAAAACATGAAAAATGAACATGGTATATATAGAGAGAGAAGAAATACATCTATCTACACACAAAAATCAACTCTCAGACTCGATGTAAGAAAAATAATATCCCTATGCTTTTTAAATTTTGAGAGCAAGACATTTCTCATGTATACACTACTTCACGTTCATAACAAACATAAGCCAAGTCTCAAAACTAAACAAACAAATCCCCCGTACAGCCGTAGTTATACCTATCTTGTACCTGAATGACCGGTCAGTGACCAGGCATGGGGAGGGTCAGACCACCAGAAATGATTTGATTACTCTAATAATCTGACCATTGTGTTTGATGTACAGGAAACCTGACCCCTAGCTGACCACTACTGCCTTGCTTACCAAAAGACCCATGTTTAAATCTAGGAATGTTCTGGGAATCACAGCATTTTATATAAATAAATAAAATCTGATCACTGCGTCTACTACATGTAAGAGTCAGAATCAAATATAAAAAAAAAAGCTTACTAGTAGATCATTTAATATGGTAGCACCTGCTACAAACTTAAAGCTTAGATGCACAGTGTTAAATTATATTTTTTTTTTTACTTCTGGTTGTGATTTAAAGGTCTATTAAATTCCTAAAATATTTGATACATTTGTTTATATTAGGATCTTGTATATTTTCTGTGACGCTAAAAAATTGATACATCACTACTCCCTACATATATCCTATAAGTCTGTCAAGTTCTGCAACTCAATTAACTTCTCTAATTTGGTTACCAACATCCCCCTCCACTCTTTTCTATGACAAGGTTAAAGAACACTCATCACTTTCATTAATTCCTCATTTGTTATCCCAACGTAGGTTAGTTCAGATCATAGCACTATCGAGCACTACATAAAGTTCTGCTGCGATCTTGAATGCAGCGTTGACATACATGTCTCGGTGAATCTTATATGAATTAAGCCAACTTACCCATCAGGACTGAAATCCATCAGAAATGTAGCACGACATTGTCCAGATAGCTCACTGGGCTGAAATTGGAATTATCAAAATAATGACCCCCATATGGAATATATCTATATTAGGTAAATAAATATATTTGTTCGACTATGAAGACCGATATATTTATCACATTGTTGAGGATTTATGATTGTGATGATGACACATTTCATTATTTTCCTACAAACACAACACAGTTTGTTCAAATACATGTATATATTTGTAGTTCTTTCTAGATGAATGGTATCTGCATTCCCACGCACTTCCGGGTTTACTAGTACAACGGGCGGCCTAAATGAGTTACAAAACCAACAGCTGGTCAACCCAGTTCAGCGATGAGTGCCCCCACGTTGCCTGCATTTTCGCCCCTTAGCCACCTGGCCCAGCCCTCTGGCCCCCACGGACGCCCATGCCACTTCCACAACAACGGAACTCCCCCTACCCCGACCAAACGTACCATGTGTTTCACTCATGTCGTCCCCAACAGCACAACAGTAAAATCCTAACAGTGGCCGTTAATAATTACAACAAAGGCACACGTATACACGCCCCAACAAGCAATCTTTCACAAATACAAATTTACTGCTAAAATTGCCCAAAATATCAAATTACCAAAATTTAAAAACAAAACCGATTATGGCCGACTACGCGGTTGTCCCATGAGCACCGCCTTGACTCGTCAAAACAGACATGGAAACCCTTGCTCGGAGCGCCAATTTTGAAGTGAATTTCCCCCAAATAAACACTAGAAACTATTCGTGACAAAGCACTTTCTTGTCTTAAAACAAGTATATATTACAAAAACACCCAAAATTCATATTATATTCCCCCAGAAGAAGAAACACGTCTGTTCTCTACGAGCGCACGAGGTATATCTGACAGATTCGGCGGTTTTCTTACTTCCGGCCAAAAAGGGGATCCGGTTTTACCCCGACAATCCGCCCCCGACCAATTTTAACAGACCAAACGTTCACTACAATTATGTTTATGTATACTGGATGCTTGTTAAAAGACATTTTGAAATTTGCATTTCAACAGCAGAAATTTTCACAGCATCTCATTTATATTTACAATTATTTGCCCCAAAATAGATTATCACATATAGAAGCTATATAAAATATTATATTCTATATTACCTAAATTAACAAGGTCCGATTTGGAGCCACACTATTTGTTCCACTGTTCACCGACATCTGTTATATTTTTATCATCAACTGTTAGAGTCCCACCTGAATTTAACAAGACAAGAGATCCTTCATTCGTTTTGGGCGTATTTTGGAGAAATTGTCAATCTTTAAAAACATACATTTAGAACAGTGTCGGAAACGGCGTTGTATTGATCCGAGATACGAATTAAATAAAATTCTCCAAATAAAAGCAGTAATAATTCAATTGTCGTTTATCTTATAAAAAGAGTTCTAAATTACAAAAAGGCGAAGTTAACACTTAGTGTTCAAAACGTAATCATAATCAAAAAAACATATACAAAATCGAGTGTAGGGCAAAACGGACTCCGACAAAAGCGAAAAGGTATGATCAGGTGCCATGGAGGAGTAAGCATCCTCTGCTTGACCGGTCCACACCCGCCGTTGATCCCTATAGTTCGAAATAAAGGTAAACGGGATTACCAGTAAGTCAAATCTAGTAGGAAAATGACAATCTAACAAAGGGTATTGAAACAAATCAGTCAACATTACTGATTGTGTAATTTGTAATCGCAAACAAGTCATTTACAGCGACCGTTAGAATTTGCGCAAATGATGACTTCAAACGAGAATTCGTTATAAACCCTGCAGCATTCAACTGTCTTTGTGTAGTAGTTTAGCCCTCGCTTTAAAAAGTCCGCATACGCTTAGATTTGTATCATGATGAAGCAGAATTTGTACAGAACTGTTACGGGATTAAAAATAAAAAACTTTGCCGTGTCTTCAACCTTACATAATAGGCTATAAGGATATGTGCTATCAGATTAACAATCATTCATTTTCACAATTAGTCCATTTGATATATCCCGAAGAAACTCGACATAAAGGACACCACAGAAATCTGGACATATATGTTTCATATTTTGGATTATTTTACTTAACATTACTCTAATTGGCAGGACGACAACTACATTATTGATAAGCGTGATGACTTTTGACTTTTGCAAATTCGTCAACTTTCCTTTTCTATGTAGTATATACCACTATCACCTGCTTATGGTGTGGTATATCTCCCGAGTTTGATCGATATGCAGAGCATGCTATGGCGTATGGCGGGACTTTTTTAAAGCGAGGCCAACACTAACAAAAAGTTGAGCCTGCAGGGTTTATAAACGAATCTCGATTCTAACAGTCATCATTTTCGCAATTCTACGGTCCGCTATTACATGACCTTGGTTTGCGATATACCAAATTATCACTAAGTCATATGTTGACTGATTTGTTTCATTACCCTTTGTTGACTTGTCATTTTCCTACTAGATTTGACTACGGGTAAATCCCGGTTTACTTTATTGGACCTAAGGGATCAACGGCGGTGTGACCGGTCAGCAAGAGGAATGCTTACTCCTCCTTTCAAGAGGGGTCAGATGCATTCAGTCGGTACAAAGAAGCATGGTCAACTGCATGCTGGCTATTGGAGGGGGATCAATTGCAGCCCTCCTTTCTCGTGGCAGGAGAGACCAAATTTGGATGCTGTATTTAGTTTTTTGGCTCTTGTTTTTGAAATGTAAACAATTTTCCCGCTATTGCATAAATATGAATGCAGCATTAGTAATGAATTTTGTGAACCAGATAAATGTTGCACAGTGGGTTTGCAAGCTGGTCGAGTGCACAATGTATACTGAGTTTAACTTTAACAAGTAATTGGCATATGCCATGGATAGAGAAAAAAATTTGGCAAGTGGAATTTTAATTAAGCGGATAGATTTCTTTATAGTCCAAAGTATGTACTTTCAGTTTGCATAGCTTTAATAAGGTATATTTCACAACGGCTTGATATTTTCCTATCATGAGCTGTTAGATCTGGTTGTATCTGAATAATATTTCTTACTTTTCTTTTATAGTGTCCATTTGTCAATTTATAAGTTGATGAGGGCTGCATTGTACTTGATTTTTTGATGTGAAGATCAATATAGCCTGATTAGTAATTTGTCAATTAAAAAGACAGCTTGTTCACAATGTCCAATGGCCAGGCAGGTAGAAGTTCACATGTTCAGTTTTGCTTATAAGTTAGGTTAAATATTTAAAGTACGTGACATAGCCCATGGAGACTATTGCGTCAAAACATGTTTATCATCCAAAAAAAAGACATAGAGATGCTATTGTCTAGCTTAAAATGTTGACTTCACTGGTAGATATTGCTGTGAAATATATTATGTTGGTTGCTTAACGTGAAATGTTTCTCTGAAATACAGAATTAAGATAGTTTATCAAGTATCCATGGACCATGGCGAAATACCATGATTTGTCATGAACATTGTAAAGGGAGTTTCCTATATTGCCTGAGGATCTGGCCAGTAAATTAATTTGCTGTACTATTCATGTAAATTTTTCACATTTATTCATTGAATTTATTTGTATTTTTTTGCAAGTACTTGAATACATACATTTGGTGCATTCCAATTTGAGCTAGAGTATGGTGTGATAAATGAATATATTTACATACAGCTGAAAACTAGTTTATCTTGAACTTTGGACGAGAAAAACTTGGAGATACTGAGGGTAAAAATTACTTTCAAAATAGGCGACTGGACTTTTTTCAAATCACTTTGACATATTAATGGTATTTGAGACTATATATCGGACAGTGTTTTTGTAGCGCTGTATTTAGCGCGCTGGCACGACCTTATAAGAGCTTGTTGTGAATGCTCGTCGCTTGCGGTTAATGTTTTTCATGTTTAAATTTTGTTACATTTGATCTTTTATAATTGTTCTAAGTTCAATTGTTTTATTTGAAGGCTATTCATTGATAACATTTTTTTAATACTTTGCTGTAACTGGCTTACATGATGGTAACTTGCAACATAAAATGTGCTATGGTGAAAAACGTTTGCATTTACACTAAGCATGGCTTCTTACAGATATTTAACCATCACAATACACATTAATATTAATCTTTATTAGGACATGTGGTAGCTTATGAGCAGAGCACTGGTAGTGATAGCACAGTGCTGAAACTCAATAGCGCTGTAAATACAGCGCTATAAAAGGCCTGGGGAGAACACTGTATATCGGTTTTAGAGAGTACCAAAGTTCAACCTGGTAATGTATTGTTTACTTGACAAATTGACACCTATGCACAATTCAAACTGTTCTTGAAGCAGACTAAATTGATTTCAGAATGTATGTTATTGACCTCTATTAATGATGATTTTATGTTTCATTTTATTGTTGTTTTATCTTGGTAGTGAATTCATACAGTGAAGATGACGAAGTTTATTTGCTGAGTTACCTCAGCAACAGAGAAAGGGAAGAGTGAAAAGGGCCAAGTCAAACCCAAGAAGGTCGTCAGCGATGTGAGTACCTAGAGGAAGGGGGCTAAACCGACTATCAACCAGGTAATTTTAGTTATTGTAGATCATTGTGTCAGGGAGAGAGAGAGAGCTTACCACCAACCAAGGATTCTATTATCTCATAAATTGTTATGGTGTATTGATGTCGAAGGCCAAAAAAAAAAAGAATGTGTGTTACTTCATTGACTGACCCTGTTTTTCAACCCAAACTTCTACACTTTTTATTGGAAATTTGGAAATTTTTAAATTTTCAATTTTTTTTTTTTTTTTTTTTCTCTCTTAGAGCCAAACCTGACTATCACCCCACTTTTGCACAAATAACAACATCAAAGCAGTTGACAGGCTGTTAAAACTGTAACACAGGCTCACAGCGCCGTTCGCCATTTTCCCATTGGCGAAAAGAATCATCAAAAATGGACTACAGAAATATTGCGATTGGCGAAAGCCAATTTTTCAGTGTATTGAAATCACACAATGCCTAATATTGCGATATTTCAAAAAAATGTTAATCGTGACAATCGCCATTTCAGTTTATGTCGTATCTGGGGATTTCCAAGTTTTAAAAAAGCTTTAATTTGATTGGTGCAATGTTAATGGTTACACAAACAGGGCGGCGGCCTGTCGAGTTTTCGATAACGAGGGAGAAAAGACTTTTCTGTTTTTCGCCAAACTATTTTGATTATATGAAAGTTATTCAACGGACTTTGAGCTTTGAAGATGTATTAGTTCATGTGGAGAATGATAAACTCGTCCTAACTAGATCAATCTGATAAGGTGCAACGTTCATCACTGGCCAACGAAAATCTCAAGAATTTTGACAACAAAATTAAGATTCCTTAGCAGTACGTAATGAAGTTAAGAATGTTCTGAATTTATTATTCCCATTTTAGATATGATATTTTACTGATCACTTGTTGTTCACTTTTTAAAACAAAGAAAAAACCAGTCGTATGTCTCCAGTCTATAATAATGTTGTTGCGTTGAGTATTATGCAATAAATATGGTCAAAACTACTCAGCTAAAATGATTTACCTTGGAGACCACACCTTTTTTAACAACGGTCTATGACGATAGAAGTCCAAACATAAATATTACCTTACTTAAATAGATATTAGGATGACATTTAATCTTTTTGTGATGATAAATAGAAAATGAAGAGAGAAATTTTGATTGGACAAGAATTTCTCAAATATCATATGAATCTTAATCAGCAGTGTTGCTTATTTCATGATATTAAAACATTCGGTTAAAAGGTTAATTTCAACGGGAAAAGATACTGATAGTCTGTGCGAAAGATATTTCGGTAACGCAAAACTATCATTTGCACAAAAATGGCTACACTTTTTTTCAATCCAGTGTGAGCCCCGAAACATGATGATATACACAAATTTGATATTACATGCATGGTATAGACATGCATTGTATACATAAAAACATCAACATATAGATAGGCAAAAAAAAAAAAGCCAAAACCAACCTGACCTGACCGACCTATTTTCCCCCAGACGTGACAGTAAACACTTGGGGGGGGGGGGGGGGGGGGGGGGACAATGACTAG
>CAJDSM010157852.1:0-10926 GCA_903981925.1 Ostrea lurida
AATAGGAAGATACAGTTCTACACAGTCTTGTAGCGTGACATATATTTATACAGAATTACACATGCTAATTTAAGAACGACAACTAGCTCCGTCATGTAGTACGAATGAATTTAGAAAATATGTACCTAGCTTCTAAACTAGTCATGGCATGCAAAATAAAATTACAGAAATTAGCTGCAAAGAAGGGGGATGGGTGAGGGGTGAGTTATGAAGTCTAACATTTTTTCTGACAGTTTTCGGAAGGCCATTGACACATGTACAAATAGTGAATACATGTATACAGTAAGTCTAATATACTAATTATGTAAAGTGAGCAATGCAAGTAGAAAATATTCACATATAAAATAATAGATTCTCAAAATACTACAAGAAGGAGGGGGGGGGTTGAGTTGGTAAGTATGTGTTGTACATTTTTTTCTGACATTCTTCAAGAGGCTCTATATCTACACACATGGTATGTGTTACAATATTACTAGATCAGGGTAAACTCTAAATATGTAAACAGTAGTAATTAGGGGAACAGCTGCTCCGTCTCTCTCTATGTTAATGTAAAGTAGAAACCATTTACATTCAAATGCTTCAACTGGAAGAGAAATCTCTCTCTCTTAGTTGTGCTTTTGAGTGCGATCTCTCTGTCGCGCTTCCTGAGATCCCTTCGCAATATCGAGGGCAATTTGGAAAGTGGATGCCATCACTTACCTTTTTGATTATTCTTACACTGAACGCAAAATAAATCAAATCTGCTGTTTAATATACCTACTTAGCACAAGGCTAGTCTAACTCTCTCGCTATTTCCAAGAAACAATTTTCATAAAGTTTTGGGGCGAGAAGATAACGTTTGATGCTTAGGATAAGTTTCTCTTGCAAATACATATTTTTAATGTGTCGCTTCAATACATTTACAGATTTATACATATTATGATACGGTGCCGCATGAATACGACCGAGTTCGTCTCCGGCTGTGATCACATTAGTGTGTGAGCTCATAATCTCTCTGAATACAGGATGTTGAAATAAACCAAAATATTAACTCAAGTCGACCACTTTATATTAAATATATTGACATGTTATTCATGATTGTTTGAAGCATAGTAATTACACGAGTACAGATCACATAATGTAGGTGTAAAACAATCCCCTCTATGACCTCTTTAGCACGTCGGAAGTGAATGGTGTATGTTTGCGCACTGATATCAGACGCCATGTGATACACTTTCATCTTTACACGAAGCTCGGGTTTGGGAGAAGATTTAGCGATTACTTTGCGTGAGAGTCTCTCATGACAATAGATTAATGGCTGCCTTGCAGTATCTAATACTACTATCGCTATTAGAAAATATTACCGAACTGGTAGGTTCGACATTCATTCTAGACACTCTTTGAGTTATGTACTTATTGTTAGTCTATATTCGAAACACTCCCACTAATTTCTGTGTTTACAGACGAATCGTATTTGTACCCTTATCTCAAAGATAATGCATCAGTATTATACTTGTCAGGAAACAAATTAGCGACCCGTACCCGCCGGATATAATAGTCGTTTTTTACAACGGACTGCCTGGAGGCACGATCAAGATGCTACTAATGTCCAATCTATGTAGACCAAGACTCAGCTGTTTGACTTTTTGTTTTTATCAATGTGGTAACATGTTGCACGTATGTGAATGTAGTGAGGTCGTGTGTACGGTACCAAGTCCTAAAGTACAGGTTTTGTCGCGTTAAGCATCTCGGAAATAAAAGCGTCAGACTTATGACACCAGTTGAAGATAGACACCCGGGGTTCCCTGTAGCGAACCTGCTCACGAAAGAGCATTAAGGTTACAAGATATGTTTGGGGTTTGGTTTTATTTTATTTTCATATTTTTATTTTTTAGTTATAATGAATATAGGCGTCTCTAAGCGACGCAAGGGGTGAAGAATATCATAGAACTTAATCATCTGACCAAGGTTGAAATAATCATCTGATTAACTACTCGGTTTATCGGCGATAGCATAACTCATTTCGTGTCTCTTTACGCATATATTGTTTACGCGCGATGTGTTATCTCGCGTGGGAAGGATTAACACAAGCTGACACCTCGTGCTTTCTACGTGCTGAGTGGTAGGACCATAACCTTTATCAGGGATCTGGCACGGATCTAATACTGGAGAGGGGGCCAAACCAGTCTTCTCTATAGTTGCTATATTTTAAATTGAGATTCTTATATCCTTAAGCAAAAAACTGTCCAACTATGCGTAGTCATCTTCGACGACCTCCGTTTGTCAACATATCGATACAGCGGATATTGTAATTGCTCCGAACTATTGCACTTAGTCGAAGTATTTAGTGATAATAATGTTTCCTCTATTTTGTCTGCTCAATATTTCATTTCATCCCTTGATTTTATCTCCTCTCTATTATAAGAGTTTAGATATATCCAGCAATATTATATTTTATAACCGGTCTAAGTACATATATATTGTGTCTTTTACCATATCCTCACCGAGCTACCTACCTCAAAGTCACGCATTAACGCCCATCTCGAAGCTTGTAGTACGATGAGCTATATAATTTTGCGAAGTTTACAATAATACAATGAGCTGTCGCTTTACCATAGTGTATAATTACCGATAATCGCTGTGTTAAGCGGTAGTATGCAAAAGAAAGTAAAGGATGTTAATGCGGAGCTTCGCGGGTTGAGTTGCTCAACAAGCGAGCCTCACTCTTTTCTTACTTCCGGTTTTGCTGAAGTAAAAAAGAAGACAGAGTGCTTCCTTACTCTCCAGACACCTCGGTCCTATAATATTCGACTGAGAGAAACTACTTGAGCCAAATTAGGATCAGCTATCACGAGATTTCTTCACATCTACTCGCGTCACGTCTCTGATAAAAAATTTAGAAAGTCCTGGAGACTTCGTGCGAGTGCATTGCGTATCTTTTCTAACAACCCGCCGCGTTATATCCTCCGAGAGAGTTTTTCTTTGTCTATTTGTTCTCGCCTTCCGATAGACAACCTTCGAAGATAGAGGTATTTTACTGTAATTTGCTATTGGTGTTGGCCGCATCAGTTTTCTATTCAAGCCAGGATCTACGCAACCAGATAATAAGAAGGTATTACCAAGATATGTGCCATCTTTGTCAGAGTTGACCTTTTTGAATTTTTCGTTGATAGTATAGGCAATGGCTCTAGATCATAAACATACGCTTACTATGTTCTATAGTCACAATATTGGTGTTGCTAAGGAGTATTGTGCCAGTTAACATGTTTAGCGTATAGAATATCTGAGCATCTAACTGTCATTTCACAATAATAATAGTATATAATCATCGTGTCTGACAATTTTTGATGTCTTCCTAGAAACAAGAGTCTAATGGAGCACATCTCGAAAGCGGAAACGGTTAGTTGAAATAACTCGATCATAGCGTCTGAGTTAATAAAATCAGTAGACTTCTATGCTCACGCTTGTCTTGCAATTGAGGCAAGTTTCTAATGTGTTGACATTTTAGTCAAAATTGTAGTAACCATGTGAGTTCATATGTCTCCATGATGCGCGATACGTGTAAACCTAGGCAAGCCTTACGTTATAAACTCCGCAAAGAATAGTGCATACAAGCGGCCAGAAATTAGAGATATGTCTATTATTTCTAGTGCCGCTCTCCATGGTGTACTTCCATGACCTAACTGGCGTAACTCAGGTGATCTGCAACATGCGACTAGGTAAATTTATGTAGAAAGAAAGGACAGATGCAAGCTGTCATGGCAGCGGTCATTCGAACTCGCACTCCTATAAATACTCTAAGTACGCTCTCACGAGAAAAATCATAGAATAAAAATATATCCTAGTAGAGGATACCACATTTTCCAATGTAATTGTAATGTGGAACAGTCATTTCACACTACAGTAGGGGTACATGGTTAGCGTTTTCAAATATACGGTTGGGGCATTATTTGGCCGTCAATTTCATAACCCGCAAACTATTCAAGGTGAATACGTATGCCTATACATTTCGATTAGGTAGTAGTGGAGAAAAGAAATTCATATTTTTACGGATACATAAGTCTGTGTTTTGTGTGTCTCCAGAGAACCAGGAAACAAAGCAGAGCGTCTCAAAATTATTTTCTGATACCTATTTATTCGCTAATCAGTTGAGTGAATGTGTGACTCTCAACACAATTCTTAGAAGGTTACTTACAATCATATTTTCTGCTTCGTAATGTAGAAAATCTACTATGCTTCCGACTTTAAGAGTGTTCGTTTCTCTTAATTTCTTTTGAAAAGAATAAAAACGCAAATATGGTGGGAGGAAAATTAGAATTGAAATATTTTTTCCGATAATCATTTGTTGACATGTTACTTCGTAACAATCATACTTAAGAGACAGATATTGAAGGGGAAATCAGGAGACGAAGGTTGAGAAGTCTCAAATGCACTAACCAGTTATTGTCGCGTTAAGATGAACAAGAAAGAATACTGTATGTTTAAAATGAAGGTCCCTCGACAAAATTTTGTAATTATGTATATATATCAGCTGAATAATTAATGTGGTAGATTTCTTTACCTTTATCCCCAAATAACCACTAGTAACTTCATGGGGCATGAACTACAAAAATACAATGCATAAGCCCATAAAAGTTTATATTAGTGAGACTGATAGAGCAACTTAAGTCTGTATATAAAATTGGAGATATATATCAAGTTTTCGTTCAGATGAGTTACTAGTGAAAGAAGAAGAGGGTTTGAACTAGTCGACCCGCGAGATCAGCTGTGTGGCTAGCTAAGATTAGGTAATATCATGTACATTCTATCAGTGTTTTAATTTTTACACAAAATGTTGATACATTCTTCAAGAGAGCAACAAGAAGGAACTTCTACGCCACTGGCAAAAATAAGAAAATATGGATATGAATCAGCACCACCTTAGACAAATACATGGAAAAATTGCCAGTGGTACATTGTGTGAAAAAGTTTGCCAGCGATATGAAAAGAAGTTGTTACATAATATTCGTGGGATGTCAGAGTAGTGCGGGTATAATGCCATGTCCTCCCTCTACTTTATCTGTTGTGTTCTTGGTTCGGGTTTCTAATGGATTGTTCCTTGGCATAGCTCATCAATAATACGAGGGGACAAGAGACCAGCATTACTACGTGAAAGAGCCTAATATTTGGCAAGATATAGCGGTGTTCCTTTAATAAATCAACTCGAATTAATGTTTTCTCTAAAACAAAACTGTCGCTCGATTAGGATGGTTTAGACAACGTTTTTGTTTTCATATATCATAAATCACATGAGTGATTTTACAAAATATATAAGAAGTAATAGAATTTATTAAAAGAAAATGATTTTGGATTCCACAACCGGAATCCGTACGTAGGACAGCTTGATGACGGATGGCCATATTAGCTTAAGAGGAGTCCCAAGAAAATTATAATCAAGATATATAACTCCCAATTTTCATTAGAACGAGTCATGATTTAACCTAAGAGACTTATATTTGCAGTTATAAATGGTTAATCAAAAGTTTCTTCTTCCCTTTATAAGAACAAGTTCAGATTGCTTACAGTATCTTGTTGAGTGTCCACAAAATCAGTTGGAAACTCAATTAACTATTGGCCGTCGTCGGATGATTCTAGTAACGGATAAACAGGCATGAGATTGCGTTTTCTCATCGACATAAGGGGTAGTCCAATACAGGCGCCTTGGTCTCTCAGTTGCGTATTCGCGCACAGCGTGTTCGACAGAGAGTGGATGCAAAGATAGGGACCAAAAATATGATGTGATAAAGTTGAGGTTCGTTAACTGTTTTTAACCCTTAAGGATTGGTACTTAGGTGGATTAACGTCATGTGCGAATTCTTTTTAAACATATCAAAGAATAAGTCCCCTACACATTGCATTCAAACATTGAGTATTATTTCCTCTTGAACTATCTCATCACCTGAGAGATGATATGAAGTTAGGGAATAACACGGTTCATTTTTAAAATATACACTTTATGAACTTCGTGGTAACCTCCCTCACATATTTTTTTTTTAATATATAAGAATATGTTGTCTTAACCGCACTCCAGTAGTATCGTGATCGGATGAACAGGGAGTTAGAAAATAAAAAGAGGGGAGGGTGGTGAGAGCATGGTGGTGGGGGTACGAGCATATATTTTATTGAATGATCCTCGGTGATTATGTCGATTAATTTCTCTGGTATCAACAGCCAATTTATTATATTTCATTATTCACCATCCAATATATGTCTCCAGTTGATGGCGTCAAACCGATGTTGGAGAGAATCCGAAGCATGAAATTAAAACTTTAAAAAAAAGAACAATGTAGTGCCAAAAGACTGGAGCCAAATACTTCGTAAGGATCAGAGCTATTGCCCTGAGGGATGATAGATCCTTACATTAATACCCCTAGCAATCTGAAGTTGTGGGTGGATATACTGGAAATCGGTTGGGTCCGTCCGTCCATACGTCTAGTAGAACGCATTGGTTTCCCGGGCTCTAAAGTGTTATCCTTTCACCTAAAGTATGAACTCCTAATATGACACATAATGGACTACCCATGATCGAACAGATGTTCTCCCTAGTCGATTTTTGGGGTCAGAGGTCACAAGGTCGAAGCCACACTGGCCAATTGGGGGCCGTAACATGACTCGTGCAAATGGTTTCCGGGCTTCTAAAGTGTTAGTCTTTGCAACAGTAGAGTCACCATATCGATACATGATGAGTACTTAGTGGACGTAGAGATATTTGCCGATATTGATTTGGGGTCAAAAGGTCAATGCCATATACTTGACATTGAAGTAGCAAAATGCGTTTCCGGGCTCTTCAACAGTTATCCTTTTCCAACCTAGAGTCAACCATATCATACATATGGACTACTTATGGGACAGAAGATGCTTCGCCTATTGATTTGCGGGTTCAAAAGGTCAAGCAATACTTGACATTTGAAGTAGCAAAAATGGTTTTTCCGGAGCTCTAAAGTGTTAATCCTTTCCACCTAGAGTCACCAATATCATAACATATGAGCATACCTACGGTGGATCGCGTAATAGGCGACGAAAGATCTGTCCTATCGATTTTTTTTGCGGTCAAAAGGTCACATAAGTGGTCAACGCGCACAAACTGTGACATTGATAAGTAGCAAAATGGTTTCCGGGCTCTAAAGTTTATCCTTTCCACCTGTAGAGTGTACTACCAAATAATCATCGCAACATATAGGACCTACTTATGGGACGACGAAGCATGTTCCCGTATCGATTTTTTGGGTCAATAGGTCAAAGGGTCAAAGCAACACTGGACATTGAAGTAGCCAAAATTGCGTTGATCCGACTCTCGGCTAAATAGCTGTTAATCAGCCTTTCCGACCCTAGACATGTCATCCATATCATATACAATTATGGACTAACTTATGGGAACGAAGATGTTTCCCATGCTCCAAGTTGATTTGGTGGGGTCAATAAGGAGTCTAAGTGTCAAGCACACGAGAACCATATGGAAGTAGCAAAAATGGTTCACGGGCCTCTAAGTGTTATCCTCCACTATTCCATATCATCTATGGAATACTCGTCATGGATCCAAGAGATACTTATGACCTCCTGATTGGATCGAGTTGTCCACTGATTTTGGGGTCAAAAGGTAAAGTCAAAGCACACTGGACAAAGTGACAGTGCAAAATGGTTCCTCGGGCTCTAAAAAGTGTTATCCTTTTCCACTGGAGTCACCATATGCTAATACATTATGGACTACTTTATTGGGACGAAGATGTTCCCTATCGATTGGGGATCAAAGGTCAGAGGTCATAGGCAACACTGGACATACGAAGTCAGGCCATTTATTTGATTACCATGCATTCGAGGGAATTATCTATAGCTGCTGTACTAGAGTTACCCTATATTCATACATATGGATAAGGCTCCACTAAGGGGTCTATGACTTTGATATATGGTCAAAAGGTCAAGCCCGCGTCCCAACGCACCTGACATGGACAGTTACAATGTGAATTGGGCTAGTATGGTTAGCGATTATATTTTCAACCTTAAATTACAATTTCATACAAATGAATTGTCCATGAGTCAAGGAGATGTTCCTATTTGAATTTGGAGTTCAAACGAGGTCAAAGGTTAAAGCTCTCTGGACTAAAGACCAAGGTAACGAGCATCGCCCACTATAATTCTCTATGTCAAATTGGCTTAGAAATCAGGTTAAACCATACCCTTCGGCGAGTCCTGGGTAAAGCTTCGCTATACCTATAGCGCAAGCAATGCTTCACAGTTCCTCTGATATGATTTCGATAAGGTAGAAGTTTCTTAATTACACACTGCGTAATTCATCAATACAATATCCGTCAATTTGCAAAGCTTTCTAGAACAATTGTACTCAGCAACTGGCCTGTAGAGACCTCGGGATTCAAGACAAAGATCCACCAGGCTAGAGGCCTTCTGACCCCCGTCCCCGGTCATAATATAAAATCATATATATGGGTACCTTTTGAATGCACCAGAATGCGAGCATTATCGAACCAAAAAATCACAATTGTCTTTTCAAGTGATGCTCAAACCGAAAATGTGGAGGAATACACAGAACCATGAACAATTAAAGACTTAAAGAGGAAACAAATTGTAGTGCCAAAAGGACTTGGAGCACAAATAAGTACATCGCAAGGAACAAATTAGAGCTAATAGGCCATTGGGTATGCACCCAAACGAATAATATCGCAACAATCGTAATATTTTATGTTCGTTGACGAAAGAAATGACTCTATTATATAAATCGAGATTAAACGACACAGACATTCATAACAATATGGTCTATCGGGCACCATTCCACTTTATAAATTCACTCCATACGGATACCAATTTTTATGCCACCCCAAGCATGTGCAATCTCTCGGACAATTATTGTCCTCAGTTGATATGCTCAAACCGATAATGTTGAACAACCATCCGAAACATGAAAGTAAAACTCGTGTAGAAGTGAATTACTCAATGATATTAGTGCCAAAAGCTTCGTACAAGGAATCAGAGCTATTGATCCTGAGGGATAAAAATACTATAAGAATTTTTGAATGATTTCTATTCATTTTACCTACTGCCAATTATACAATTACATAATACCGATAATTTCAATCTAGTAACATGGTCAAACATAGAAGCAATACATGCGGCTATTCAGAGAACCCACTCGGGGACTAAGCAGAAATCACAACCAGCAACTGAGGGCCTGCTCGGACCCAGGGTCAATGGGTCATAATATAAATCATATACGGTATCAAGAATGTTATTTGTCATTACAGAGGAATGCAAAGCTGTTCCCATGATGTACAAGTTTATCGAGTCTTGCAGCCAGGAGTGGTCAGTGACAATGGAAGACGATGCAACTTATACGGAGGGATGGACGACTACAATGGCCAATCAAACCACTATGCTTATGAACTATCCCTGGAAGCACCGCTCCTTGTTTGATGACGCTGGGCTCCCTTTTTCGGGAGAGTTCGGGGTGTATACGGGAGGAGGCTATGTCGTTGATCTGATTGGGGATCGAGAAAGGGCGATGAAAATTGCAAATGGATTGATGTTGAACAATTGGATTAATCAGTATACGAGGGCAATTTTTATAGAATTTACTGTTTATAACCCGTACGTTAACATGTTTTCAAATGTATTCATCGCATTCGAAATGCCGACAATGGGGAAGATGTTAGTGAAGGAATCTATCAAAACCTTTCGTTTGTTCTCCTATCTGGGTGGTTATGGGATATTTGTCGTGCTGAGTGAGATCGCAACATTGTGCATTGTGATATACTTTATTGTGAGGGAGGCCAAAATTATTAAACAGCAAAGGAAGAACTATTTCAAGAGTTTCTGGAACTGTCTTGAGATCTTCAATATGATTTGTGCTGTTATAGCTGTGGCAATGTACATTGTACGACACATGATAACACAATTGGCAATGTACTCGGTTAAAAAACTTAGGGGTAAGTCTACTTGAATTCTTTATATAGACGAAACTTTACTGCAATAATCAAATAAATGTTTGAAAGTCCCAGAATATCAATCTTTGCTAACATGCATTATGTGTTATGTGTAAGCAAATATACAAAATTAAGCTTTTAGCTATGATCATTCTTCTTCCATCTACTTGCAGATAAGTTTTACAACTTTCAAAAAGTTGCGATGTGGGACGAAGTCTTCGGATACTTCATGGCTTTTACGATTTTCGTTTCCATTATAAAACTTCTTCACCTTTTCCGCTTCAACAAGAGGATGTCGATGATTGCAGGTACCCTAAAGTACTCTACAAAAGAACTATCTGCATTTTCTGTTGTTATAGTCATTCTGATCATAGCGTTTGCATCCTGGGGATATGTTATGTTTGGTCCAAAGATGTTTGCCTACAGGAATATGTTCCAGTCAATCGAAACGCTGTTGGCTTTTGCACTAGGGGATTTTGATTACCTTGCTTTGGAGAAAATCAACCGCGTGTTTGGACCAATTTACTTCTTCTTGTTTATTCTATGCATTATGACTATTTTGTTGAATGTTTTTGTTACCATCCTCAACGAATCTATTTCGGCTGTTAAATCTGATATCTCCAAACAGTCCAATGAACACGAAATTGTGGCTTTTATGTGGTCACGTTTCAAAGACTGGGTTGGCGTTGACTTTGATAAACTCTTCGAAGAAGTAAAGAGGAAATACATTCTTGGTAAGTTCCCATATTATATGATGATGAAATTTCTGTGTTCTGTTTATAGTCTGGTAAGTTATAACAATCATATATCAATTGGTGAAGTTAACATCGGTCATAATGTCAAGATGCAATATTTTGGAAATACATGTACTTTGNTTGGTGAAGTTAACATCGGTCATAATGTCAAAGATGCAATGTTTTGGAAATACAATGTACATGTACTTTAATTATAGTGTATCAAAATAATTTGAGATTTA
>CAJDSM010157854.1:0-12545 GCA_903981925.1 Ostrea lurida
ATATTAGTACATGTTTTTCACAGATAAACTCTCAAAGGGCCATCTATAATCTCGACGTAAATATCTAAAAATTATGGTGAATCTGAAAGTTTCAGGAGAACTCATCACCTAAATAACATAAGCATAATCTGTAATTCCTAGTAATGGAAAAGCCAATGGAAATGGATATGTATAGACTACTACAATCTTATGATAAAATTTCAATCAACAATGTATAGTCTATAAAATAACCCATACAAGAAATGTAGTTTGATTCATTCTGCAATTGTACTGAAGTACGTCTGTGGGGTGCCTAAACACAATCTACGAGGCCGAAATTTCCTTTAATACTCGACTGTCAAAAAGTATACTTTTATAGAGAGAGTACATTAAGAGGCAGGCCTCGTGAAAAGACGAAGTTATTCAGTGAATCTTCCCGTATTGAGCGAATTCTGTACCGCTCCGCAAATCTTCATAACAGCAACTAAGTTCATCCCATACCGCAATATGATCCTGTTCGAACGCAACGTACCACTGTCGGTCAGCAGTCCGGGTGCTCGCTGTAACATGTACTAGAACAGCCTCCACCTGAAGTTGTGGCAGTGTAATTAATCAACCGCCCTCGGCAACGCTGGCGGTAGCCGGTGAGTCACGTTCTAAGATTTCTGCGGTCATGGCTTAGCGATGACCACGCATCCCGAAACTTGCCTCTAGCGGTACAAACCTATCTGGCGAGTTGTGGAGCGAGGTGGTGCTGCTGTTGCACAGAGTCGGAAAATTGACACTCTCACTAGCTCGCATGTTTACTTCTCATTTGACTATATCTTCGAAGAACTATATTAATACATATTGCATTATCGCTGATTCAAGACTTGCGACTCATAATAGCGAGGGCGAATGTATTAAGGTGCATGACAGCAACTCTGGTAGCAGAGTCTAATTCATCGATAAGTTATAGATTCAATTGTTTCAATGAAGGAGAATCAAAAAAATAGGTAACCTACAAATTTACCGTTGCTGATATGCGAAGGCTAGAGTAGCTAAGCAACTGACATTATTGGTTGTTGCACATACAATTTATCAGTAATTACTTCTATATATGTATGTTGTACGCGGGATGTACAAAGTTTCGGATCACAATGCATAATCCTCTATAAAATAGTCTGGTCCTACATCAAATAGTAATGACAAGATTCTTAAGAATTCGTTGATAAGAGACGAGTCGAGAATTCTATAACCACATATACCAGTCAGTAGCAACATATTCTATCGAAACGCTTTGTAGATCATTGGGTCGCGAGTTCAGTTACAACACAGTCACATCGGGTTAAGGACGGCAATTTTCAGTTATATCTAAATTCTCATATTTCCGCGTGCTTCCGATGAAAAAAATATATGTAAACGGCTTGAGCGCTTTATTGGAAAGAGGAAGATTATAAAAAGTATCTCATTGATTAACTCTGAAGTCTGTATTATGTCTAGGATGGACAGACTCTTATTTTCGAAATATTTCATTTCTTTATTAACGCAGCATAAGTATCTTCATCGAAACATGACAGTTGCTTTTTTCTTCGGCTCGCCGTGAGAATTTTGAAGGTATATAATAGGCACATAGTTACGTATTATCCAATGCACTATTGCCTTTTAACTGGTATTGATCGTGCTCACTACTCAGCCGAACCTCAAGTTTAATTTAGGTAACCCAGACTATAACTCGCGGATGTGAATCGTCATATCGCAGGTATTCCGGCTTAGTCCGTCGAATACTCAATTGACGTAGTGTGTACACTGAATTTTACTAAAGGCTGTTTACTTATATGAATCGAAAGATTATCCTCACGGAAATTAAGCATGAAATTATTTGCGCCATTATGATGCAAATGTGGGTCCGGTCTGGAAAGTATTTTATCACTGGTTTCTCCATCCCGGCTGTGTCGAGTGGAGCAGCCATCTTTATTCAGAGGATTAATAAGAGTTATTTTGAAGGTCGAACTTATTGTATATAAAATCCATTTATATCATTCAGACTCATACAGTATATTATAACGGACATTATGCAAGTATATGCTTTGCAGAGAGGGGTTGAGTAGAATTTATAAAGGGAAAGGAACCAACCTAGATTATTTATATATTATTCCTGATGGGGCCTGATCCTACTCTATCGTCCTATCGTCGGATCCGAGTGCGTTTCGGCTACACTATCGATTGGTAGATAGATGGAGTTTTTTGCGAATTATTTAACGTTCTGAACAGATGTTCACTTAACTTGAATTGTATAATACAATACGAGTTAGCGTGGATTTAGAAGAGATTTTATATTACTTGTTAAAACACTGGAGAGCGCGTGAATGAGTTTTCGAGTTTTAAGCAGTGTAACACGTGGTTTCTTGTCCAGGGGGATGGCTGCTTTTGCGCTGTCTCCGAGTTCAGTGTTATAGCGGCGCTCATTGATATGTTGAAAATCTCATAGCTTGGGATACTCAAAAGGGGCTATCCGAGACACACATCAAGCTGGGTGGGGCGTTCTCGCGGCTCTCTGCCCTACGGCGTATAATACAAATCTTGAGCACGGGCTCTTGCCGGGGAAATATATATAATGCAAGGGTCTTAAACTTGAACTCGATAACGCGATCTTTACTGCGCACCAAACTCGGTCTGGATATTAGATAGAGCGGTAATATACTGAAAGCAATCGTAATGCATGTTTCCAGCGAAGCGGGGTTGTCTATCATGGAAATTTCGTAGCAGGTTCAAATAGGGAGGGGTCGCAGGAGAACGAATTATTACTACACGTTGGTTGATAAACAACACATATAAATTAGCACTTTGATATCCAGAGAGGGGGAATCAACGCTCTTTCGCTGATGGTCGCGACTTAACTTTAAAGGGAATAGCATATTACTATGAAAGGTGATCGTAAAACGACAATATTGAGCTCTTCAGAACTAAAACCAAGCAGATTTCCAATCTTCTGAAGCGAAATGGGCATGGTCGCTGATGCATATGATAAACAGGGTAGAGAATTGGTTATCGGTGGTGTCGGATCCCTTGCGTCAAAGTTCTGAGTCTTCCCTACAAGGTAAGAAATGAGCATGATCATAGTTTTTCGAAATAAGATAGACGCATCTATCCATAATTAGATATCAAGTAATCTTTCCTCAGAGACTTTTAAAGATTAGAGGATTGTATCAAGAGATGTTATTAGTCTCATAAAAAATTCAAATCTGGAAAGTTCGTTCGAGCTTAAGATTTCTGTTCAAAGAATGGGATTACCGACTATTTTCTGCAGGAAGCGGATTTGGCGCAATGATGTGTGCGTTGAAATTCGTCAGAGGGCACGTGCTTTATTATCTGACGTCATTCCCAAGCTTGTTGCAGGTTTAATAGGAATGGCACGTGAGGCTGCCGGGCCATGTGGATAATCTGATGAGCTGCTGTTATGCCGGATGCGATTAGCACTAGGCTATTCAATGCTGACCACTCTTTCATGATATTCTTATTCCAAAAAGAAAAGTATGACTACGGAAAGATGATTACTTTTTTTACTTTTATATTTTTTTTTAATTCACATTTGGTGCAGTTAGGTTTACAGAAGCCACCAGTGACCGTTTGCTGATATAAGAGTGTTTTGGTTGGCTAGTTGAGATATTTAACTCACCGATCTTGCATCTATTACATTCCGGAATAGAAAATTATGTTACATCCGTTTGTTGGTCCACACTTTTTTGTGAAAATTGACATTTGCTTATTGAAGTGGGTCTGCCCTAGCAAAATGTGAATTTTTTCTTAATGTAAAAACATGTCTTGATGCCATGAATTCGACTCTGGAATTATCGAATACTGTGCTGAGTGGCTTAAGACATTAGGAGTGATTCTGCATGGGGTAGTGATTTTTTTAAATTAACTGTTTACTCAGATATACTGGTGATACTATCCCGATAATGGCTCAACAATCACTTATTAGTTGTGTTTTACGCTGAATGTGGTGGTATGATAGGTGGAACTCAACTTTGTTTTATTTGAGTATTTTTAGTTGTTTTCGTTAGTATGCGAAACATATCCCACCACTATTTCACGTGTGATTACATCTGTAAAGGACAAATAATTGCTGGAAATGGGATACGTTGTATCTACCTAGTTAAGTATATTTTTCTTTCAAGTTTGCCTATTTAGCTATTAATGTAAGTTGAGATAGAAATTTATATCCCTAAGTGTCTGTATGGTAACAACCTCCATAATAAAAGCAAACGAAAAAATCTGTGTCACACACAGGAATAGAACTCCAGCTGTAAACTATTTCTAGATGCACTACATCATGAACACCTTCACTTTACAAAAATAAAAAAGATGGGCTGATATGGGGAATTTTTTGAAATATAGATTTCTCAAGATTGTTCAAAGAAAATTTTATGCGGGGGGGGTGTTGGGGGCTGATTTTCTCGTAAAATATGGCAAATATTACCCCTTTTCTGCTTGTTTTTAAAAAAGTTGTCTGAGGATTTCTTACATTTGTTAAAAATTGAAGCACATTACTTGACCTAATGTTCTCAGAAATTATAGATTGGTCAAGAATATTTTTTTATATGAGCATAAAATACTACTCAAAAGAAAAACTCACTTTAGGCTTGAGTTATATTAAGACTGCGTTCATTGATTGGATGCTTATCACACAAAGAGTAGAGATCGCACCAAGAGTCATACAGGGTACAGTTAGTGCGATCTCTAACAGTTCTTTCCTTACTGAACTCTTTTAATTAGAAACCATTTTAGTGAGGTAACACTTGTGCGTGCAGCAGAAGACACTTCTCAGTATTTGTTCTTATATTCAATTCATACTTTTGTGTCTACCTATGCCATGGTGAAATAGGATGAAGTTTGTAGAACCTGAATGCTCAGTGGATTTGCAATGAATGAGTGCTGTTATGATGTTGACAGATTTTCGGGTGGAAATAGTATGCTGTTTTGATTATGTTAAAAAAGAATTTATTCGTATCTACATTATTTTTGTATTTGCAATGAATAGTGTTGCTTAAGGCATTTCTGCTTAGTTATGACGAAAATACTATCTGGATAAGCTTTGCCGACCACAGATGTTGACTTCCAAGGCAAGCTTGCTACAATTATAGTAATTTTGTCTTTGCTCAGGGAATTAGGGGATTACATCTCATATATCTAGATAAATATTTTTTCAATTCATAGGTGAAAATAGTATATGTACAAATGTACAATGTTTCTAAATGACTGAGTAATACAAACAGTTTTTAGGTAATGATCGTATAATTGATTAATGTATTCATGACGTCTTCATGTAATGGCGCAGGATGGGAGCCTTTGTTATATTTAGGGATCTTTAGAGAGAACAAGGATGCAGTGCAAAAATTGTAATTAAATAATTAATTACGATTATTAATCATATACTTTATAACTTATGTACATTTATCACTTTATATCTGCGAGTATTCTGAAGGGATAGTACTGCAGGATACTACGGTAGTTCCATTTGAACTAGCTACATCCGGGTCCCAGTGGTTTTGTACAAAAGTTATGTGTCAAATGCGATGTGAACAATTGATAATGGCTATCTTATCGACGAACGTAAATGTGAAAATGCACAATAACTCACAACTGTAATACTGTAAGTATATTGTATTAATGATTCCGGCTGGCTGATCCCGTACCCCTCCGCCCCCTCTTTAAGTTAAGTGGTAAGAAATTCCGTGGGACAACTTACCCAAGATCGTCATAGAGCAGGCAATTTATATCCAAACATTTTTTTTTTTGATCGCCCCAACCCATATTTTAATATAATAAAGAATAGGAGATGGGCTATACTTTGGTTGGTAGGGTTAGATGGAAACTCATATTTTTGGGTTAGCATTGTTTGACGGGTGTGGATTGGCCGCTCTGCGTGACTCTTCTGTCCGGAAGTCGGCCCAAAAGACCGACAAATATAACTTGCGACTCTCATAATCATCCATCGTACGTGTTGCTTTTATATGCTATCTATATAATCTTATATTTCAAACACGTATATTGATTTTCAAAGCATATTTAAAGCGAGGGATTTTGTCAGAGGGACAGTATAAGGAATTGTACTTGTCTCTCTAAGTGAGGCTAGAGGTTTTCTGGGATGAGTGATAGAGTCTCTTCTTGAATGCAAGTTAACATCGGCGAGCGTAGGTTAGCCCATGAAATTGGTGCGGTACATGTTAAACGTTGAAAATATTTTATTTCCCTCATATTGAGGAAGAAGATTGGTGTTTTGGGTTTGTATTGTTGTTTTCAATGCAGCGGTTCAGTAACTTTCAAGTATCTGATTTTCGGGAATTAGACCTTTAGCAATCACGGTTCGGTTCTGTATATATCCCTCGTCTGGTCCAAAGATCTACTAGTCGCCATTAAAAGCCGAGGATATGTCAATGACAGATATAAATAGATTATGATGAGTTCTCATGTAGTTGTGATAGGAAGCTTTCGATCAGTTGAATGTTTTATTATATAATGACGTGGTCGCATAATGGAATTGTTCTACTACGGTACACACTTGCGTGACCGTACCCTTATTACACATACACCAACTGTTGGGATACGTGCACTTCGAGGAAACTCACGCTCTTTCTCACTTGCAATGGCTGTCTTAGTTTCCCGGCTCGTCCCTCTGGAAGTAATCAGCACGATGATTCGGATCGGCCAGGAACCAATTTTTCCGATTTCTTACGCCAACTCTCACTTCCATTAAATATATCTTTCTCTGTGTCCAGAGACACTCTGTAGAACGTTCCTTTGTCAAAGTATATCTTCCGACAACAGTAACTGATCTCTGCATCTCCCTCCTCTCATATGAGATTCTTGACTAGTCGGGCGCTAATCTTCATTTATTCGTCGGAATTGCAACCCGCTGTTCATCTGCCTCTTCCGCTGAGCTTTCTCTGAAGAGAGCTCTCCACTGCGTTCGACACCACCTTCCCAACTTTTACCACTCTCGTCGCTCCCTCCCCAGACTTACTTCCACTCTCTGGTCGGCGAACCACCTCTTCTTTTCGTACCTCTCTAAGGGGGTCTTATAGTCCGCCTATCCCATCTTCTCCCCTCTCGGTCAACGCCCTTCCGCTCCACACCATCCCCCTCGACTTCTAGCAATAGTAACAAAAATCCAATGTGAAGCACTTTATAAGCAATCACTCTGGAAATCGTCATATCGCACACACACACTTTGGACTGTGGACAACACCTCACAACACAATAAAGTCCCACTAATCCATCATTTGATTTGCTTGTATTGATACATACCTCCACACTGTACCTCCCCTTCTATTAACTCTTTATATCCCCTACTCATGGTCCTGTCTCTCTTTGAACCAAATTGTGTTTAATCGACAGTTTACTCATAATAATCTATGAACCTTATGGTGGTCTTCTGCGTTATTCTAGGAGGACAGCCCAAAATGTTCCCCTCAAGTGAGCAGAGGTCTAGGTTCGTATGCTTGATTAGCATCATATGTCGACGAAGCTGCCGTCTACAAAGGAACAGCGTAACATTTGATTTTCCTTGATTATTTATTAATTTTACAGGCAACGCGACACACTCGGGGAAATACCCCCCTCCGCAAGTCACAATGCTAATCCAGCCATTTTAACTGCTGGCTGTTCCATCTGTTTAGCTAAGTAGACTAGTGAGTTTCAGAGGATACGAAGATCTGCGAAAATAGCCCGTCCCATTGATGGTCCTTCTTAACATGCATAACTATTCTTGCTTTCGTACCATGTATACGCGTGAGCATAATGCAGCCTTTTTTTTTTCCTGTATGATATACTTGTTAAATAGTGTTCGCATGATAATAAACAAGCTTTAATTTTCTGGCATAAAAGATGAAAATAAAAATATTTTCTCCAACTGTACTAGGTGAAATCTATCATAGGGTGAAAATTAGATTGGAGCGATTGTTGATTGAAAAGTTTTTTGATAAGTCGTATGCGGTAATCATGTTGCTGTGAACATTGACTCCGGGACCGAGAAACTTAGGACATCAATACACAGTCAATCCCCTGAACATACTCATACCGCCCTTTTTTAGTTGTCAGTTTAGATATCCGAATAAAATGCCGATTCCTTGATGAGACCATGAAATCAATTGATATTCACCAAGCCTGCTAGTTATGTGGTATTTTTAAACAAGACTGCAATTTCCCATTGAAGCAGTTAATAAATTCGTCAGAAAGGATAAAGAACAAAATAGTGCAAAAGGTCATTACATCATTGTCCTTTAAAACATTTGTCGCTCGAATGAAATAGGAAAGTACTGATATGAAACTTTAATAACAATCTTATAAAAATACATCAACTTTAAAAATAATAGACGTTGTCTTACAAGGAATGCAACCAATGTAATTCATTTGCCCAAGACACCTTGCTAGGCCTGAATCATTGACTTAATTTTTGATGTTGAATTAGTATGGCATTTCAAATAATCTTAATTGCTTTCATCGTCACGCTTCATTACAATATCTTAATGCGGCGATTTGACAGTGTCCATAACAAAGCTGAATGTACACTACTAATTTGACAGGCGCACCAAAATATACAAGCGCCGGAGAATATCTGTCAATATAAACCATCACGGCGCGTCGTCAATGAAGACACGGATACGTCACTTACAAGGAAATTGATAAAATGGTGCCAGTCCTTTTAACGCAGGTCTTGGACTCTTCAACTGATCTGGCCGATTGTCATATGTTCATTTTTCAATGTCATTTGAAAAGTGCTACTGTAGCCTTTATGCGAAGGACCCGGGTCCCATTCGAAACAAGGCCGATGTGAAGGCGCTTGGAAATTTTTAAATCTAAATTGGAAGTGCTTTCAAACCAAATATATTGTCGATTTTTGCAGAAAAGCCGGTCATTTTATACTTTGACCTAGGATTTCGTACATCTGTGTCAATCAATACTTATTGTTATATTTAGATGTGTCTCTTGCGTTTATTTTTTAGGTTATCTAGGACACGTAATTACGATTTAAAATGTAGCCACGCCTCTCATCAGACTAATTTCTAAATTTATCCCAGTTTGTAAATAATAATCCTTAATGACTAGTTCAGTATTCATATAACTCGTCTTAATTAGTAAGCAAAAACTTTCCGTGTTGGTGAGCGATCAATTTTTTTTTTTATTTTCATCTTACAAAATATAATTATAACGAATACTGAATATTCGCCTGATTCATATTGTAATTGACAATGTTTAAGACATGTTTAAGCGAGGTGTTGATTGTGCCTCAGCTTCATTAGCCCTGACCCTGTTGTTAATTAATTTTAAAGTTCTACGGAGGGAGAATTCTGTTCAACCACCCTTACTCATGAAGTAAGTTGATAAAGGTGAATGCCCTGCGTTAATTGAGGGTTTTTCTACGTCGACATTGTAGATATTAGAATCGGCTCCTACTCATTCCATTCACACTGATCGAATTTGATATATTCCTGTGATCGGAATATAAAGACGATGAGAAGATCTTTCAAAACTATTAAACTTCGATGATTTTCCTTAACATACATATCTTAGTCCGCAAACTAACTAATGTTAACTTTTATGACGTCCGGCTTATTCATAAACGAAAAAAAACAGAAAAAACAAACAATGACATTTTGCTATGCCTAAAGGGCAATCACGTCGGGTCGTGAAGCCAGAAAATTCGAGTCAGAGAATGACTGTACTCCTCCATGACACCTGAGTTACTACCTTCCGCCTGTGTCTGGAGGTATCGTGTTGGTGCCCTACACTCGACCTTTGGTATTAGATACCATGGGGCTTGTTGAGTATTTTTAAGAAAATTATGAATTACGTTGTTATTTAGTCAAACATCATCCTGAGGATGCCCTACAATTTTCAACTATATTGAAGGGACTCTCACATCAGGGGAGTGCGACTCCACCTCGGCGACTCTGCAGATCCAGCTGAGGCCGGCCTGTGTGATCCTGGGGTCGTGTTACACAAAACCGTGTTTTGTATTCTCATTTCTGAACTATAAGAGAGATCATTGTATAACACGGATTCCGTTTTCCTCTGCCTTTATATACAAGCAAAGAACTTACACGTAACACGAGATCGAAAAAGACGATGTAATTGTACAATAAGTGAATACAAAAGAAAACTATCGATAGTCTCTTGAATGGAAACAAATTCGGGTTCAAAAATGTCAATCAACAAAACTATATTGCTTTAAGGTAGAGAAGGGGATTTATTAGCTCAAACGTCTGGACAGTCTTTTCGTCTCAATATTGATTTGTGTATCATCTGAAGTTCAAACTTACAAGACCAAACGAATGATGAAAATAAATACTTTATGTTAATCATATCCATGAAGTCGGCGTAAAGACGCTATTTAGAGGGCTTCCATTTAGTCCGCCAATAAATTGAATTTTCAGTGTCGGAAACCTACCAGAGCAATTCATGACACTTTACAGTCTGAGTTAATAGGTGTAGCGCTGCGAATCCATTAGAAAGGCATGCCCCAGCATAGAGAATATAAATAACATCCTCATAAAACGTCTACATTACGCGCCCATTTACCAAAAAAATTGTCGTCACATACAGCAAAGATGTGAAATACAATGTACGGTATCCAGATATGACCCTGTCTGTATTCTCTGTTGGTCAGAGGAGAGATATGTTATTTAGTTGTAAAAGACATTGCAGCATCACAAAACTTTTATAATGTAGTGTATTGATTTTGAGTTACTAGAATAATCATGACACCACATAAGATTTGCAATAGTAAATTTGCAGACTAATAGCGGCCACGTGTGACACTAATCTTTAGATTATCTAACGCATATAAAAGTCCAAAAGCAAGAATTTTAATACAGAATGAACGAGTACTAGGTTTACTAGCTTAACACACTTAGCGGGATATGTATTTAATTTGAAGTGGTAAAAATTAAGGTTTTTCTTATCGAAAAATTAAGGATTATCTCCCATCAGGCATTAGCAATCTGGAGCCTCAATTATTTGGACTCCAGTCCATTTGGCACTCATGTACATTGTTCACTTTTTAATAATTTTTAACCAATTTTTCATGGGTAATAAATCGGTATTTCCAACATTCGTTTTGAGCAATGCAGCACTGATGAAGACATAATTTGTCGAAATGCGCAATCGTGGTGCGATCTAAAAAAGTTGGTAGCCGGTATATGATTCCTTTATTAATGAATGATATTGTAAATGTAATTTTTGCGAAAATGTAACACAAATCTAATAGCATATTAATGATTTCAAAGTGGAAACCGGAGAGTTTAAATTTCTTTTAAAAATTTTGAGGAAATTGGACGATATGCACGTACTGCTCATGTTAACGATGTTACTTTATTTGGATATCTGTAAATCATACTTACCGTCATAAAAACATGGTAATAGCAGTATATAATTATCAGTAACGGCATGAATAAACTCCAGATGAATATAGAGATGTTATAGCTTGCTGTTCCTAAATCGTTCGTGTCCCATTCAACAGAACAGGAAGTCCGGGCTGCTTCGTAGGTATACTTTCCCCAACCAAGATGTGGAAATACGGACCAGCACAGCCCCTGGAACCAAACAAGCAAGCAGGCTACAACTGCAACCCGTGTTGTGATTTTGGAGGCTTGTAGGGGTTTGGCAATGACAAAGTATCTATCGACAGAGATAGCCATAAGTGTGTACATGTTAGTAAGGCCCGCGAGGTACATCCAGAAGCCCTCAAACGTACACACGCTGTCCCCCCAGAAATAGAAGCGGTTAAAATGGGCCGTCATGGAGATGAACGTCCCCAGGCTCATCAGGAAATCCCCTGTTAGCAAGGAGATTATAAACGTATTCGTTGGAGATCGAAGGTTCTTGTTTTTGACAAACACCAAGAGACCCGTAAAGTTCATAAAGGATCCGACAATGAAAACGAAGAGTAGTCCCGATCCTATGATGTAGTAGAGGGGGACCGGGATCAGGTACTTGGCAGCCTCGATTGCCACCTCATCTGACGTGTTGGTTCCATTCATCTTGTAAATAAAATTCAGCTGTTTGTTGAAGCTCGAAACGGCAAATTTATTCCAAAGAAAATAGTCGAATTTCTCTGAGGTTGTACTGTGCAATGGCTAGCTTCTTTTGGATGGGAATTAAGAGATTGTCAATCTATTTATACATGTTGATCTTTAGTTCTGAGAACAATTCATTTGAGGACACGCAGATTGCTCTAGTAGATTTTCCCATTACCTCCGTCAGTGCTTCGCCAATATTAATGAATTCCATTGTACAGGAGAAAGTTATCTTTGGCGAGCTAATGAACACTTTCAATAACCAAATTCCTTTACACTTAATTCATTTCAGTAAAAAATGCTTCCCTCCAATAAACTCCGTCTGAAAACAATAGGACATGCATGTGCCGTAACTCACCACGCTGAAATAATAACACGCTGGTGCATCTAGCGACCAGTCTGTCAATTTATGTAAATTAGAGAAGTATATTAGCCATACATAATTGATTTTCTGTTCTACACTGTCTTTTGACCAAGCTATTTGAAATATGGAATAATGGTAAGATA
>CAJDSM010157874.1:0-10500 GCA_903981925.1 Ostrea lurida
TGAGCCTCAGAGGGGGAGGGTCACACGTCGAGTTTTTTTCTAAGCCATTGACACAATCCTCACCCCTTTATATATACTTGATTCCGATTCAACATATATTTTACACAGCCTTTGCCAACCTCAATACAACTTGATCCTCAACCCATTAGATCACAGCCATGTACAAACTCTCACATTACCACTGATTCTACACCGATTAGCCACATTCCGTGAGCTCTCAATACTACTGATCCCACATCATTTAATTATGCATAATCTCTCGACTAAATACTACGATTCACACTTAACACTATGCCTGTTACCTTGTTAATTACCACATCGTAATTTCAACATTTTAGAACCACCACCTGTCTTGCCGACCCTCATATACACCGTATTTCTAATAGGCTAGATCTACATTGCCTAACCTCATATTGCACTGCATTCACATCACTCCAGACTAGATACTCCTCCGACTATTGCAAATTGACCAGCACTGTAGTTTCAAGTTCATTTAGCCGATACAATTTCTTACGCCAGTTCCGATCTCGTCTTTGACTAGCGGGTGACGTCGGGTCGGTGGGGCTGCTCTGCTTCTGGTTCGTGCGCTCGCGCTGCCACCCGCCGGGGGCCCCCGGCGCTGGCACTCTGCTCTCGCTGGTTTCTTTGACTGCCCGTCTGTTCCTCAGCTACCCTGTCTTCTTTCCTGGGCTGGGCGTCTTCAATTGTGGTTTCCCACTTTTTGACAACAACCTGTGCCTCCCCCATTCTTTGTTCCCATTTGTTGCCCACTTAATTACCTGCTCACCTTATGTCTTTAATTCCATGCCTGTCTCTTTCGTGCTTGGCCGCACAATGCCGTGCAATATCATCACCTGCTCTAATCTCTTCTACCCTATTCCGCATTTTTTCCCCTCTGCCTGTCGGCTGGGACTTCTTTTTGACGGATCCAATGTTAATATCATCTGACCTCTAATATTGGAGTTAGACACCTGAGCTGAAAATTACACGATTCAGCACTCGAGTTGCGTACACATCCTTACCCTCAATTGCTCACAATACACTTTCCTGTGCCGGTATCAACATTAGACACCATATCTCTTGTGACCTAGGAGATTACACTGGATAAAGCAAATTAGACACATCCTACCTCAATACACTGATTCAAAGCAGTGATACACACATGCGCATCACCGTCGATACGCCTGATTGCAAATCATCACTCTACGACACCAAATCGGCAGTGAAGGACTATCAGTGAGCAATGAGAGAAAATAACGATTTAGAAAAATCCCCTTTACCTCATATCACTGCATTCCAATACGAATCTAGACACACACTCCTGACCATATCACATTTCAAACACTGCCACCTACGAGAAAGCATTAGTAAGTAAAACTCACGAGAGAGCCTCTAATATGATGCATAACATCTCGAGACCGTACCAAAGCAAGTTACAACTAGAGAGAACTGAAGCCAATATCAATTACACTGAGTCGAAACTAGTCTAAGTCACAAAAGAACGCGTATCTTCTAATATCAGCCTCGTGATCAAACAATTAAGACAGACGTAGCCATATGACCACACTAAATATCTGTCTTCTACACAGAGAGTGAGATACACAAAAGAATCCTATAAGCCACAATACACTGATTCTCATCATTTTGAACTACAACAGGCCTCTATCTCAGATTACACTCTATTTCCAACCATTAGACACCTGGCCTTCATTATTCTCTCTGCGACATCCTACTACAATTCCAACATCTTGACACATAATATCCTGACTCAACATGATATCAATCTGAGAATGTCAAAGAATCAACATTGATGAGAAGCTACCATCTTAGCATTTTTACTTAATAAAATTTACCACTTCGTGATTCCAACACATCACACAAACAACTATCCTTTACTGGACATACAATATACACATTGGAATTGTCATACATTTAAGAACAGCCTCTACAAGTTTCTTCATATAATACAAGGAGTATTGTCTAACTTAATTAACCACCACACAATCCTAACCTCAATCACTGATTCAAACATACACAAATCCTTCCTCAATAGACTGATTCAAACATTAAGACAATCCTACCTCAAAACACTGATACAACATAACACCAGCCTTACCTCAATACACTGACATTATTCAACATAAGACAGTCACTCCTTTATCTATAAATTACTTCACTTCCACCCTCATTAAACACCAAATCCATAATTTCCATATACTTACCATGAAACATCTAGAATTAACTCCGAGTATTGAGCAATCAATTGTAAACGACTACGAACCATCTACCTCTAAACATTCGCAAAGTGATAGTTCACACCACAATCTATATTCAAGGACACGAGCTGATGACTTACCTCAGCTTCACATACACTGTTGACTGTTCACCCTTCATCCCATACACTTCTAGCCTTTGGTTACTTTTTAATACACCACATTATCTTCCAAGAGACTCTACAGATCACACTCCTCTAGCCTAAGGGCTTCAAAATTAACACGTGAGCATGTATACCCACTCATAACACCAACCTAGTCCTTACCCTCAATAACACTGATTCAACCATTCAACAGAATATCCTTACCTAAACACCACTCGCATTCAAATTCAGATCATCACAAATCATCTCACATTAATATCGAAGCATATGTACACACACTTGTCGGATGTTGATACATAACATTATAGCACACAGCCTTACCGTCAAATACAATATGGACTTTGCAACATATTAGACACACAAATCCTACTCGCCAATTACAATGGAAGAGTCAATTAACAGGATCCTAGAAGAGAAAATATATTTCCGTACCAAGGGGGTCATAGGCAGGCATTCTTTGATTTCTATAAAATAAAAACAAATAAACTTGTCACAACCATCATTAACACTGGGATGGTGCACGAGTTAGGGGAGTACAAATCTCTACTTTAACATAATAAACTATACTGAGTGTGATAACAATCAGCTCTAAAAAAAGCAAAAATCCTGAACGGACACGAGGCGACATTGAGGGAGCTATAACAACATATAAGTAACAAAAGCTAGGGGCGCTGTGAGCTCGACAAATCTACCTACTGGTAATTTCTAATTATCAATATCAATAACGAGAACATGTTACCTCAGCTGGAGCAAGCTGACATCTTCAACAATCAAAACACTACTCGAGCTGTACCTTACTAAATACACTGGGGAATTCAACCATTAGACTCATATGGGTCCTGCACGCTACATAAACAAAAGTCTGATCTCGAGAATACAACAATGATGACAGAGAGTGCTGAGCGAGAGAGGGAGGGAGACATTGAGACACAACACAACGTCACTTAACTTCTATCTTACACTGGATTGCACACATAGACAACACCCCTCCCTAACCCTCCAATACACTGAGCTTCCCATAACATTAGACCAATATCTCTCTATACCATCATTACTACTGATTCCCCTATTATCACACGAGTGTATGATCAAATTCCTTTACCCATACAATTGCACGCGGAGAGAACACCATTACAACTATCACAGTACCGTAACCTCTAACTAGCAACAAAGGATTGTTTCATAACGAGCCAGACAACAGCTCTTGTAGCCTGTTTACCAAACACAATCGAATTTCAACATTATACTAAAAAGTCCCATTACTCTTCAGATAGCTCGTGGATCAACATTAGACCAACAGGACGCGTTAGGACCTCATACATGATGTCAACATTATAGAAAGTACCGGGAACGTTGAAACAACTGAGTTTCAACTACATTTAACACTCTATGCTCTTACCCTTCAATACATGGATTCAACATTGAAAACAAACGCTTATTAGTTCAGTCAATACCACCTCGAACTATCACCACATTAAAGCCAACACAGCCTTTACCTACCTCAACCTAGCGAGCAAACGAAAGATGTTGCAAGAAATTAGAAGGGACACGAGCGATCCTTAACTCAATACAACTGGAGGACTTTAATGTGACAAACACTTAGTTACACAGCCTATACCTCAATACACTGATTCAGCATTAGACAAACCCTTACCCTCAATAACACTGAGTTCAGCACATTAGACACAGCCATACCTAATACACTGATTCAACATTAAGACAAATCCTAACTCCTATACACTGATTCAACAATTAGACACACCCTACCTCAATAACACTGATTCCAACATTAGCAATCTACCTCAATACACTGAATTCAACATTAGACACAGCCTTAACCTCATACACTGATTTCAAACATTAGACACAGCTTACCACCACATACACTGATATTTTCAACTATAGACAAATCACAGGGCCTGGTGGAAACTCTGCACAGTACACTCAGCCTTGATTTCAATAATAATGAGCCACCAAGCCCTCACATACAATGAAAGATTACAACTGACACTTCAACATTAGCACCACTCTGAATAATATCACTAGAACTCATAACGAAACAATCATGATCGTTGATGCCTCTACCTATTAGATCATTATCCTCTGCAATCCTCAATACACTAGAGCTCATATTCAACAGATAATTGAGCACTAGGATTCACTGACATCAATTACAGCTCTGATTCAGACGTTAGAAGCTATAGCCATAACGCTATTTATTCAATACAATTTCGATCAATGGCACGTAGCATAAACGCCCTTAGCTTATTTTGGTTGAAATATATCATTGTTACTATTCGTAGTTATTTTACTAATAACATTTAATACACAGCGTCTAATTTACCGCTATACCATATACACTAGGATTTCATAAGACCATTAAGATACTTGCAAAGCCATTCTTATCTTTCACCTTACACACTGATTCAACATCTAGAAACAAGGCACCTCTATACATTCAACATATGACAAGACATAGATTCAACGATATACACGTGAAAACAAAATACCTCAATAACAACTGATTCAAAATGTCACTAAACCTAATTACATCCAGCCAACTTTCAACACCTGTAATATCTATATAAATAACTGTAGCCTTTCCACTATTTAAATATCATAGCGCAATTGAACATCAACTAAGAACACTAGACTCCACAAAAGAAATTAGTACCACAAGAGCCTTACAAATCACTGAGGTATAACACACAATTTAGATCACAAGTCCTTACAACACATTCTAACTAAGATAATCATACATGTCAAAACAACGAATTAAACCTTAACCGAATGCATAGGAATTATACATCTCGAATACAGCAAACCTGATTTACATATAATCAGACTAAATTGCTCTGTATATCACATAAACACTGATATCGAGTGGTTCAAACTATAACGAAACAAATTCACATTTGACCTACAATAACAACTATGTATAACATAAACATTCACGATAATCATCAAGTATTAATAACTTCATATTAACGAAAATCTGGACAATCAACATTAGACAAATCCTGACCATCCATACACGAGTTATAACAATAATATGACTATTCCTGGAAACTCAACATCAGTTCAAATACCTGGGTTTCTTCACAACATAGAGAAACACTAGCCTTCCCTCATACATCTCTGAATTTTAAATTTAACATCGAGTTAGACTACAAAGCATATTCCCTAATATCAGTCAAAAGACAATAAACATGACCATCTCAAACAAATGAAGATCACTACGAAAGAGCCTGTAACCCTACCCTCCCTAGGAAATCCAACACTAACGAAAATAATACAACAATTGATATATTACAAAATGTCCTATAACATACATTAAATTTATTACTGAAAACCAACTACACCATTAGACTAACACAGTCTCCTGTTCAATCATCTCAAATTAACCTTTGATATTCACAAAATACATGAATGCCTTAACACATATTCGCGAATTTCAGACGATCAAATCTAATATAGATCAACATCCCTTTAACCTCCAATTAACTACTGATTCAAAGAAATTAGCCCAGTGAACCAAATGGAAAGTCCTGACTTAAATACTACATTGCAATTCAATTCACACTTGAGCTGGACTTCGATTTCTCTACCCTCTGATCCACACGCGAAAAGGTTCATTGTCCCAAACGTAATCAATAATCCAAAAACATATAACAAATCGGCTTAGTTGAGTACCTGAGATAGCGACCCATGAATCAACTCACGTGAGGACACACCTACCTCATACTGATTCAACATAGACTCAGCTGAACCTCAATATCACTGACAAAAAATCGAAGCATACAATGGATCCGAACAGATGACTCCACTGGAGACTAATCGAACATTTACCCATCTTGATTCATGACTCATGAAGGACAAATTCCTGATCCTGGATCATACACACCGACGCCCGTGCAGAGACAGCTTAGCACTCTACAGAGTCGTTAATACTCAAAGGAATTAGAACACTGGAGTGGATTTACCCGTAGTCAAATCTAGTAGGAAATCCACTAACCAACACGATTAGACTCTAAAATCCTGAACGTTACAATACAACTGAGTAAGAACACACAATTCAAACAACCATATACCCAAACAGCCTATTACCTTTCAACTTACTAAAGTGCCTTGATTATCAATCAGTTAGTATAATCACAGCCTTAGCAAAAATCAAAGATACTGATTCTAACCATTAGACACAGCCTTGAGCCGACTCGAGATATCAACGATATTGATGTCACGAGAAAATGATAATCATTATAGAACCAGCAGACCTCGTATCTCTAACTCACTACATGCATGGAATTCATAAACACTTAACTCCACGCCTTGCCTTTTTGTATAGTTGGCCGCTTTCCAAATAACAAAAGTCCGCAATTCAACATTACGAGCCACTAGCCTTAACGCCAGCTGTGTCAGAGTACTACTGAATAATCAAACCTCGAATTAGAGAGCAATAAATCCTCGCACCCTCATACACCTGATATCTAACATTAGACACAGCACTCCCTACCTCAAGTGTAGATTGAGAGTTGTCAAATAACTATTACGTCAAAAACGACATACACAGAAGACATACAACCTGAATTTCATTGAAAACAATTGATAAAACAGATTCAATCTCAACCCGTCCTTATATAATCATCCTGAGATATAATTCAATCATGTAGTACACATCAGCTCTCCCATCGCCTCAAATCACATTCTGATTCAGATAACGACTTATAGCAAGCCTTACAATCAATATCACATGATTCAACATTAGATACAGCCTTACCTCAAATAACACTGAGATTACAAACTTATGACACAAGCATTTAACCCGATTGTCAATACATCTCGAGATTCAATCGTTAGGACGCAGCCTTATCATCTCGATCCAATATCATATCCGCATGGTACAAATACATTAAGATATGGACAGCCTTATCTCTACTCAATTCAAATTGGTGAAAATGTCAACTATTGAATTGATTTAATTATGCACAGGCTAAACCTCTAACATAATATCAATACTCGCATCAAACGTATTTAGATACAAAAAACCTGACCTCAGTTGACACACTGGATCATCAAACAATCCCTGGCAAAGAACAACTATCCTTTTGTTTACCTTTAATCCCCGTAATCAAATAAGCTATCTGTACTTTTGCAATCAATCAAGAAAATTACAGCCTTACCCTGCTCATATTACCACACTTAATGAATTCAAACATTCACGAAACACTAGTACGTCCCATATACCGTCGGAACTACAACTAGACTCAAAATCATTATAATGTACACACGACCTTACCTCAATACATGATATCAAACAATAGACAACACCTTACCGCCGTCAAATTACTAC
Source organism: Ostrea lurida (assembly GCA_903981925.1). Lineage (NCBI taxonomy): Eukaryota > Metazoa > Mollusca > Bivalvia > Ostreida > Ostreidae > Ostrea > Ostrea lurida. Next base: position 7,728 of record CAJDSM010157874.1, read on the forward strand.
GTTGGGTCAAACAACAAGCACACTAGAGTCTGACCTACTTCCATAACACCTTGGATAACAATACAACTATTTATGAATCACATAATCCTTAAACCGATAACAATACACCTCGAAGTCAGTCAACACTCCTTCTAGTAACCCTAACTCCTAACTAACCTCCAGTCAATACAAGCTACTGATGTGTTGTCACATTGAGAAACAAATTCCCAACTGCACAATCAAAAAGTGATGGTTCTAATCATCATAAACAAAACAGATCACTTTGTCATACCTCAATGAACTGATTCTCTCCAACACGAATTTAGCACAGCCTTAAAATCCTTCACGATTTTCCAAACTGTTCTAACATTTAGTCAGCGAAGATCGCTGTTACCTTTCGAATGATCTTTAATATCAAAGCACATATAGTTATACTCATTCCTGAAGCCCCTAGAAAAAAAAAAGCTCCTAGGATTCAACTTAGTACTTAATGTCCTGACCTACGAATAACTCTGATTTCGAACTATTAGCAAGATATTCACCATGACATCAGAGTAGACAGCTGAATCAAACATCTAAGACACAGCCTTACACCCGTACAATATCACTTGATTTGCGATGCAATGATTTACAGATCTAAATTTGTAACTTAAAAAAATCAACTATCTAGCGTTGAGATTTTTAACAGAGCGATTTTCAACAACAACAAGCATCCGTGACATGCCATGATTATACACAAAGTAGCAAACTTGAATTACTTTTATTATGAAAGACAATTAGAGCAACCAATCACTTACATCCTCTAAAATAATGACCATTATTCATACCATTTAATGAACCCACATCCTACTCAAATACACTGATTCAACATTCCAATAATCTTACCATCATATTACAACTGATTTCAACCTGTCAAACATTAAGTAACACCTATTTCCTTTACCTTTGGACTGAGACATCAAATGCATTGACAATGACATTTAAAGAGGACAATCCAATAGAACCATACTTCTAAATGAGATAATTTTTAAAAACAGAAAACCACATAGAATTTCATGCATTTAAGTACCCGAGGCCTGAAGAATCCACTCAATAAACTATATTAATTGATATCTTGATAAAAAAAAACCACCCAAAGTATGAATTATAAAAATAAACAAAACCTTCCTCTCCTTAAACATAAATGCCATAAATGTTTAATCTGCACAAGGGTAGAATTACTTATTCAAATCGTAAAAAGTATAGTTGAAATTGTTTTAAAGGTAACCAACCACTATCATTATAACTAGATAATGCACCTTAATATAGAACTGATAACTAGAGGCAATGAAACTAAAATTCACCTCACTACTGAGTGATCCTTGATCCCTGTTGATTGGTAGGCAGTGGTGATTTTATATCAAATGGATTGGAAGAGTAAAAATTCTAATTTGAATCCCTATTGTGGCCGCCACGTCCTTACCCCAAGTCATTTTGAATGTCCCCATCTATATTTGCTATTGTTGTGATAATCTACCCTACTTAATGGGCAGTGGGCATCTCATTCGAACAACTTGATGATGTAAAGTTTTACCCACTTAACTCCAATAATAAACAGACAGGACAAAATTCTTGAATTCAAAAAGCAGGTCATTCAGTTTTATGCTGTGACACCAAAAGGCAACATTAATATATCAAATATAGTAAGAATTGTTGAAATAATCCGACTGAGGTGGCGTTCCTCTTTTGTATTTCTTATATTAAAATTTCAACAACTCATTTGCAAATTGTTCCTATTTCCAGAACGCACACAGTTTCTCACACATATCGTGTTGTCTCACTTGCGGCCTAAAAGGTTAAGACAACTTTGCCCTCAGATTAAGTAGTGGAAAACATAAGGCGAAAGCATTATAATCTTGATACCAAAACGCAAAACAATAGAATTGGCAGATTCTTTCTTATCTTTCATTCCTAGTTCATTTGTTTCTTTCGTGCCTGTTTTCGGCTTTACTAACTTTTTGAGATATATATTTATATTGAATAGCGTCGATACAATGCGATACATCAACACGTAGTATACGACATATGATTGTGCAGCCATTAGCATAGAAAAAGCTAATCCAATATGATTCAATATCAACAATCTTCCCATCGAATACAGGTCGGCATAGAATTAAACCACTGCAATAGCGGATTAAAAGGCAACACCTGGGCAAAACTGATACACACACGTTATAATGTTTAAATTCAAAGTTACGAAGGTCTTTAGTCTTGTCTGACGCACGCGAATGGGTTATTTAAGGAAATCTATATAATACTATCTTTGGCGATACTGTGCATTGGCGATGTGTTAAAAGGGTAGTAAAGGCTTACAGCCCCAACTCCTTGCCGCCACCCAATACGACACGAAAAAACACTAGAAGCATGGATGCTCAATAAATCCGTAATTTTGAAAATACATCTTGCTCGTACGGTCAAAAATGATCTCATTGGCAATATTTCCTTCTCAGCTGCTCTACGAATCAATATTGTGGCCATAGTTGTAACTATTGGTGTTTAAAGTCTTTATACTCTTCTGGCACTCAAAAGTGAAACGCTTACCGCTTTAAGTAGAGAGATGCTCACAAAACTTCCTTATTGTTTTCCTAAAATTACAGAGGTCCAATCAAAGGAAAATTTATTAACTGCACTTTTCCGACATGATTAAAACATTTCGTTGACCCAATTAATGACCTACATTTCGTGGGGCTTTATTATCGTGATTTCCATATGTAATTGATCACCAGTTCCTGAGTACTGTAAACCATTTTTTTTT
>CAJDSM010157880.1:0-11757 GCA_903981925.1 Ostrea lurida
AAAACTTCATTGGGGGTACGATCAATGTATCTACGAAATTGGATACACACATCTCTGGTATATTCTTTTACGCTCAGTACATCGGTTGTCTCAATATTCCCAGTGTTGTAGGTTTAAGATCTTATATTATGATGAATTGCGTCAACAGAAATCTTTGTGACGCTCAATTACTGTATTTCTACCAGTAATTGGCTTTTCCTCCCCCGCGAACACATTGCCTCCTGAGGGGGTTTTCTAAGGAATATGAAAAAGGATTTTCCTCCCGTTGAGTCACGGCTTCATTGTTCTTGGACTCCAACTCAATGTAATTCACTGGAGAAAAACCGTTTCTCTTTTTCTGATTGTCTTTCAGGTTCCTCTGCGTGTGTGCTTAAGAATAATTGAAAATGAGATCATATCGTCACTCATTCTGAGTGTAGACTGAATTTGATTATTACATTTAACCGTCCACTCAAGGAATATTTCAAGCGTCATATGGAGACGTCACCATTGCCGGTGAAGGGCTGCAAAATGTAGGTGCTTAACCGCTCGCACTGCAGGGCCATATTGAGCAGTGAGGATCTTATCGTGGCCACACCTGCTGTGACACAGGGACCTCGGTTTTTCCAGGTCTCATCCAAAGGACCGCACCCATTACAGTCGACTTTACAAACCATAGGGATGCTGGGGACCTAATATACGTAACCCGGAGTTTACGCGGTAATCATACTAAGCAGTGGGGTTATACAAGCATTACAACATAGGCCCGTATCTCTGAAGAGGTAATTATTTGTGTTGAGCCAATACTATGTCTGTAGCAAACATAATGACAATTATTTTGAATGTATGGATAAATCTACTAAACACGAGTAAAGATCCAAAGCTTAGAGCACTAAAAGGACACTTCATAATCAAAATTTGCTCATAGACATTATCTGCATGGGTGCCTCATCAAATATTTAAAGCTAGCCCTCTTCATATGGGGTACGTTGTGTATGTCAGTGTAGCATAAGATTTCTCAAAAATTGAGCTAGCATAAATCTTTTTACCTTTTGATAAGAGGACAACCACAGTTAGGACCAACATCAGATGATTTGAATACCTCTCTGCTTAAACGGTTCACAGAGAGCAATAGACAACTCATTTGTGTTTTTTTTATATTCTATGCGCATCTCTGTCTATGTTGGAAGAAAACTCACAAGTTATAAGTATTATGCTGTGGTCCATATTTCCATGTTTGTAACAAGAATGAATCTGATCCTACGCTAATTATGTATATAATATATTACATTGGTTGTTGGTGTGGTGTCGTCCTGATTAATCCTTGTGTGATAGTAAACGATAATTTGAAAGCAGAGAACTTTCAGTTATACAAATTTTTCTTGTGTATAAATGTATTATACTATATTAACGTTTTACTGTAAGGAACATATTAGATCAACTCCTGCTTCTGACCTCTCTTGTGCGCAAGTAATTGCGGAATTAGTGTCTTCATTCCTTCAGCACAGTGAGGTTCGTCCTCATATCCCCAAGGATTATGGTGCCTGTCCTGCGATCTAACCTTTTAGTTCCTATCAATCTGTCACATAAAAATTAGAATCAACCAAGCAAGTTTGGCATCTCCTGTAAGATGTCGCTTGAGTGCTAATAGGCATCTGTGCAAACATTTAAGATAATATGAGTGATGAGTTTTCACATTAAGATTGAATGTGTGATTTATTCACTGTTACATGTGTGTTCAGCAATATTTGATAAATCATTCTAATAGCATTTGTGACTCACATTTAGCAAATAGCACAACATTCTCAACTTAAAAACGATAGATATATCTTAAAGACTGAATACTCAGAATTCCATATTTGAATTATTACTGAGTTTGTATCAGAATAGCGTAACTACAGTATCTTAGAATTAAACCATCTATTCTGAGATTGAAGAACAAGTCAGTACTAAGAGCTCAGTAAGATGAGGAAACTACTGAGACGAGACCAGCTGCATGCCACTCTAAGTGCTTATGACTATATTGGAAGTGAGAGAACAGGGTTACTATGCCTGAAATATCATTTCTTTCGAAGAATCAATAGACCACATCTCGTAGCGACTGCCTTCCAATGTTAACTCTGAGAGAAAACCGAGTCTGCTTTTGCCTGACAACCTACTGTGGTTCACGATAATATCGCTCTTCTCTATGAGTGGAATTCCATATATACTCTCCAATAGTTAACTCATCTTTAAGAACATGTGATCTACACGAACACTTAGTTCTCCCATCGACTGCTCTCTACAATGTCGCAGTATAGAGTACAGGACAGTCACAAACTGGACAGTTACATGCTCTCACCTCAAGTCACCTAGCTCTAGCAAATCTGGGTCTCTCAACGATGCTCGCTCCAAGTGGTGCGCATTTAGACAATCCGTATTCTTAGTAGGTTGAGATTTATCTATATTAGTTCAATAACTTTGGTCATATTATACTCCTTTAAATATTACAAAAGTAAAAAGCGCCTATCACATGCTGCCACCAAAAAGAAATTGAAATGTCATATTAGGAAGATGTTATAATTTATCTCGATAAATGTGAATTTGCTCATATAATAACTAACTCTCATTGAGGAATTAATGACCACAAGGAAACATTCCTATATAACTGACGGTCGCGAGCATAGTAATTCACTCGAATACTGGCGTGCATTTTACTGATTACGATGTGATGCATGTGCTCGAGCATCGTGCCACATATCTTGCGTGTCTCGGACATAATTTGAATCATTCATTTCCAACATCAACGTTTCACATGTGTAGTGTTTTGTGGATATACAGCACAACTTTGCCCTGATTAAAACTGTTGCGTTGCACAGCAGCGAATATGCAGCGGTTATCAATTTTGGTGGACAAAAAGAAGATGGCTATATACAAATGACCACGGATATTTCTATATGAGAGTATTGTAAATGATTACCGTATAACTTGTCCTGGGCTTCGCAATGAATACATTATTCGTATTGAATAATAGATACATAGATGTATGAGTGAGTCTCAATATTATAGGTTGTTGCAACATATCAAGAGGTAGTGTGAGTTGACAAATTATGGGTTAGACTCAAATAAATAATGCAATGACATTCGACCGAACCTTATCTCCGCGAACTTACACTTTTGTACAAGACATTCAGGCGCAGCGATCAGGAATTTTCTTCCAGGGAGGAATCACGAGTGCACTTAAGAGAGAATAATCCTCTCACTTATAATTTCAAGTAATCATACATTGCAAGAGTGATCTTCTCTATTGGGAAATATAGTTAATTTGTGTGGGACATGTGATTCTGTTTTGCGTTAAGAATCAGTGTTAGGAGAAGGATGATCGAGAATAATGACCAAAGAAACAACTCAAATTTCCTCAATAATATGCACACTCTATATTATTAACTGCTGACTCCATGTGTAAGCGCTTGAGGCCACATAATTCCAGGAGCGGTAGTGTCCAGAGGTTACAGTGCGACGTCGATTGATCTGATGTAATAATTTACATCTAGGGAGCATGCTCTAACATTTTCGTTGAACACGGGAAAGCGAACGTGTTAGAATAATAGGTATAAACGTTGTCTTATACTAGGAGCGTGTATCTAATTATGACTGCTCAGACGTTACTGTAGACAACAGGTCTGTGCACCTTTGGGGGGGGGGGGCTTAATAGACCGCTATCGGCTGCCTCTAATGATATTAAACGAGAACAGCTCTAGACTGCTCCAAGTTCACTTAGAACGAGTCTGATGGACAGCTTTTGCGTGCTGCTCTAAGTTATACTATTAGAGCAGTTTTCATACGGCTGCGATGGGTCCGCTGGTGCGTCTGGCTCTAAGTTTAACTTAAGAGGTGCAGTGTGCTATGCTGTCTCCCATGACGGATGGGCGATGAGTTTTAGAACGTGGTCGGCATTACTTGATATGCTATATTCAATCTTGAGACAACATTTGATGAAGTGGTTCCTAAATGTACTAATATATGATTACTTTACAGGAATATCGGTTGGACTAAGTAAGAAGTGATTACGTACTGGGGTAGCTTGTGCTTGAGTTGGACCAGGAGAGAGATGGGATAAGAATGGATCAGAACATCTATTCTCCCCCTTGGGTCAAGTAGAAAGGGATTTCCATGCATTCTTGTCACTGGATAACCGGAGGTGTCTGTCGGTGGTTTGTTTGATCGTCGGTGGGTCTAGCATAACAATTACTTTCGCCACAGGTAAATTGTGTAATATACTGTCCACCTGTTGAGTCGCATCGGCTACAGCTAAAAACAGGATAACGCCCAAACTTCTTGTTAAAAGTATCTGCGTTCAACTATGTTGACCGCGGGGATTTGGTCAAAGCAGCGAGATTTACTGAGGCATCATTGGATTTGGTTATACTCGATACGGTGATGAAGTGACACCAACGAAAACTGTGTTGTGTGGTGGCAAAATTTGAACAATGTGCAACATGGTGGTTACATAATTCTGACTGGCGAGAAGAAAGCTAGCCACAGGGAAACGAGGGCGGTGACTCAGTTTTTTATTGTTTTCACGTAAATGCAATAGTGTCATTTTCAAATAACTGAACACGACGCATATCTTAGACTAATAGTAGATCCTTCGATTATTACGAGGTGATAGTGCGGAAAATGTCGTATCTGAGGACAAGAGTCGCAGTTCAGGATGTGAGCTGCCTGGTGAAGCCTTAGACCAGTCGAATTCTTGTTTCGCGAGGTGCGATATTTTCCCTATATCCCATCTTATTGAGTTAAAAATAGAAGGATTATTTTGCTCACGATTTATTCACTGATTAGTGCATAAAATCGGGTAGCTTTGAGAAAGTTTACAATTATCAATATCTTTATTTGAACTTAAAACAAAAACTAATTAAACGGCAGAAAGAGCATACCTGAATAATGGTTTACACTGCAAGTGTACAACTAAAAAGCGAATGCCTGGCCGCCAGAAAAAAGCTATATCAAATTGAAAATTTTAACGAAGACAATATAAAAAGTTGATGCTCACACGGTGTAACGTGTGAAATACATAGGGAAATATTTGACGGTCACTAATGAGAGAGACGTCGCCAGCAGATTGTGAGATCGAAAAATCTCCACTCTCATATTACAATATTATAGACAGTTTGCAACTGCCAATTTATACTTTGCTTACAAGACACGCATTTTACAGTTAGACCAGGGAAAGAACAGAATTAGAATGAATGGGATAATGAAGTAATTTTTTAACTCCTTTACGTACAATCTAGAGTGTAAGCTAGTATTTCTAAAACAATAATTTTGAGATACATAAATAATAATAAGCATGAGACTCCAAGGTATTTATCTTGCATTAATATTAACATAAGTAATATACGTGCAACTTTTTAGGTTGTATGTATGGAGCCAAATAACGGATCGATCCCTCTTTTTATTGAAAGATTTCTTAAAGCGATAAATAATTTGAAAATGGAATAGCATATTTAGTTTGGTGATTAAACTTAAGTATAGATGGTTTGAAAAAGACTAGCCATACCGTTAAAAACTCATTGTATTGTGCGCACTTTTTTTCAGAAATCGTTACCCAAGAATAGTAGGGGGGTGCGTACAAATACACGGTGACTAAAAACAATCATTCCTTCTCTTTCTGTCTTAAAGTCATGTCACCACGAACCGGTTTCGATGTCTTTACTTTCATTGTAAATTATCGACCAGAGCGAGTCGTGTGCCATATACACAAGTAATTACGTTACAAATTGAACAGACAGAGGCAACTATTCAATAAATAACCATTAAGTCAAATTGCGTAGTATGTTACACATTAATAAAAACTGGTCGGCGTCATCGAAACCTACAAAAAATAAGTGTAGTAGTATGCCATATGAAGTTCCGCAGTAAAAACTATAAGGTCGGCGAGTCATGAGTCGGGCAAAAGATATTCTTTGTTCATCTATACATTGTTAGTATTGAATCAGCGGGTAGCTAAAAAAAATTCTGGTGTATTATATTTGACGAAACAACTTCCAATCGACACTGAACTACTTACAGGTATGTATGATATTTACCTCTTGTGGATTTTCAAACACCGAAGTCAATCGGAGCGGAGTAACTTTGGTTTGGTGTGAAACCAATTTGGTGATTGCTACATGCTGGTATACGACACACGAATCCGGATGTTTTTAATGAGCAATTTCCTGGACGTGCGGATGTACCTGTTTCCCCTAGGCTCGTGTCGCTAAAACGCAAAGACAGAAAGGTTTGTGGAAATTCCTCTGAATTGTGTTTTTGCTCTCATAAGTCTTGTCTAATCGTCTTCTACAATTACGACCCGGTGAGGTGGAGCTGAGGTGATATCGAGAGTTACTGCGATTACACAGAAGATGCACGTTGCATTCAAAGTTTGATAAACCCACATTTCAACAAAGGTTGATTTTCAAAAGGTGAGAAATAAAATAAATACGATTGTGTGTATCAATTGCAGCTGAGGGGGCCGAAAGATTCTGTGTGCGCTTCAGAGCAATCAACTGTTTGAATGACACTGCACGGCTTGGGAATTATTGGATCTTGAAAGAAATCTTAGTTGCCACGTGACACGTGCCCCTTCTCTCTCTGCTCTCTCTCTCTTCTCTCTCTCTGCTCTCTGCGTCTCTCCTCTCTCTCTCTCTCGTCTCTCTCTCTATCTCGCTCATTTTAAGAAGATACTTTATATAGACGAGATTACACTATGCCCCCTTCTCTCTCCTGCTCTCTCTCTCTCTCTCTCTCTCTCTCGGTCTCTCGTCTCTCTCTCTCTTCGTCTGCCATCTTCTCTCTCTTCCTCACAGGTTTTTTTTTAAATTTAGAAGAAAAGCGTTCTGCGGTGCACATGTCTACTACATGTATCATTTGAGCGTTTGTGCTCGCTTCTCTCCTCTCTCGTCCTCTCTCTCGTCTCTCTCTCGTCTCTCTCTCTCTTCTCTCTCTCTACTCTCTCTCATTTTTTTTAAATATAGAAGAATAACGTCGAGTAGCACCGTAATGTCTTACAGCATGTAGTCATTTAGCTTGTTCTCTCTCTGTCTCTCTCTCTCTCGAGACTCTCTCTCTTCTTACATTAACTCTCTCTCATGTTATCATCTGAATACCGATTTTCAAGGTTTTAGGTGGAATGTTATTGACTTAAAAATAAAAATTATACTTTACGTAGATTCTTTTGTGAAATGCTTTGAAGCATATATACTCATTCAATACTTGTTTAATGCAGCCGGTTTAAACGAATATGGATTTACTTGATTGGTTATCGATAGGTAGAGACGTAAATATAATTGGTATAGTAATTTGTCCAAGAATACATTTTTTTTTTAATGAAGACAAATATATTAAAGAACTTAGAACTAAGTATGAATAATTTAAGACACCCACACATACATATTTAAATATGAATTATTATATACAGTATAATAGTGCAAATCAATTACAACATTTCTGCGTATATGATTACCGTCGATGCGCGTCATCGTAAACCATGTTCGGAATGCAGATATTCCGAATCATTACCTAGGAATTTATTTTAGGTTAAGAAATTTTTTTACCCCTCATTCTTCCATTATTTTCTGATGCGCACAAATAACATAGGACTAAGGTTATTCCAGATGTTTTTCCCCCAAAGTGGTGTGGGCGAGTGCGCATATTATAAGCAAATGTGGCGGCACTATGACACGGACATATAGCGTTTGGAATTACCTCCATAGTCATAAACGCCAAAGCGAGAGAAAAGGTTAGAAATGATTCAGCCAAATCTTTAGATGGATATTTAGAGGAATTTACATACCTTGAGAAAAACAAGATATATCATGGCCGCAAGCCTCATCTCTTTAAACAATGCACGGCGCCGTTCCTTTCGTTTGTCTCATATGCGGAAATCCAGATGGCACGTGAGTGTGCTCTCATAGTGATATACGTCTCAAGATAATATAAAGTGTTACCTCAAGGGGTAGGATCAAATATAGACTGTCATATCTTTCATCCCTTTAAATTTATAATAGAAGTGTGTAATTATATTACAACAGCGGAAAAGGGTTGGTGGGATTGGAAAGGGTTGAATAATAACTGCGTCGTTTGCCTGATGTAGAATCATAAAAAAACAATAATGAGGACTATCTAAGAACAGGTAAAACAAGGATTATATGCATCACCTTATATATAACTAGAAATCATATGCCAACATCCAGATAACTGAAATTACAATTTTACAAATACAATGGATAACTCCTTTTGGAAACATTCTCTGAGTTGGAAGTCGATTGAGGGGCAAACTAAAGCTTGTCAAAAAAGAATAGAGGAAAAAGAAAAAAAATCTTGTATATCTGATTATAAAGGAATTTAAAGTAAGTAAAAGGTTATGATAGAATTAATTACAAATATGCGATAAGAAGAAAAATTGAGAAAATATCCGATACCACAGACATAGGCAATTTTAGTTGGGGCTAGATAATGGACAGATGAAGGGGATAAAGCCTTCAAAATATTTTTTGAACTTAATAGAAAAACAGACATTTATACGAACTCAAAGTAGATACCAAAAATAGGAAGAAATCAGTTGATAGTTACACAATCAGGAGTGATTTAAATGAAATGACCTGAGAATTTGTATAAAGAATCTCGTATAGGAAAAGTAACAAAACAAATTGCAGATTTGTGAAGTTTAAGGATATCTAAGATTAATACTGAAGTTAAACTCTCACTGATGCCCAAATCTCACAATCTGGAAGGTACAAATCATATACTGAAGCTACAGAAGTGATAAAAAATTATGGCAATACAAGAAAAGTTCCTGTAGTGATTGGCTTGTTACTACGAGAAATTTTGATAAAGTTTTTTGGAATAGAATAGGGCATGTTGTGGTTCGAATCATTATATTATGGTATAATATATTGGGAGAATTTCAGTAACTCGAAAAGAACAAGGAATAATCACCTGATCCTTAAAGGAAGGGTAAAAGCGAAAATATTTTTAAAAAACTGGAGACCAAAACATATTAATGTAACGTTACCTCAAAATTTGGATCGGGAGGCTTGAATATTGCTAAAAATAAAATAAATGCTTAAGATATCATTACACCCTGTGATCAAACAGCATCAGCCAGCATTTCTGTGAGTATGGCCCCATAGTGTTGAGAATTACTAGATTAATCTATGATAGTTTATGCAATACAAGTAAGAAACTAAAGTATCCCTGGGTTCTTTAATGAATTGACGTCGAAAAGCATTTTGATACTGTTTCTTGGAAAATTTAATTCATAAAATGTTTTAGATTCTTTAACTTTGAACCAACTTATTCAATCATGGATTAGCAGACTTTTCAGTGCAATATTGAATCCTACTAGGCTGTCACCCAAGGCTGGATATCTCTCAAAATTCTTCAACCAGGCAGAAGAGTTGTTCGCCAAGGGGGGACCTATCTCTCCCTTACTTATTTTTTAACTGTGTGTGAAATATGGCATAATAAAGATTAAAATAATCAAAATATACATGGCATTTCAAATAGATGAATATCGAATACTTAATGTCACATATTGCAGATTTGACACGCATCCGGCATCGGTAATTTCTAGATGGGCTCTGAAAAATCTCTTAAAGCCACTATAGATGAACTAAACAATTTATGCAATCCTGGACTTAAAAAATCAATTTATCAAAAACGCAATTAAGTGTGGATTGGTAGCAAAAAATTATCAAAGAAATTTTGTGTCATGAAATAACTTTATTGGACAACTCAATTCAGCTTCTTAGGTATTCATTTCTGATGTTGACCTAAGCAATATCCCCCAAACTCAATTATTGATAAAAAGTTAGTAAATCAAAAAAGAATTATAAAACAGGGATTTATTATCCCAAGAAATCCTTTAGAATTTATCTTGACCTATATCCTAACCATACTGAATCTGAAACATATTATATCTTTCTTATTTGCAAGTCATATATATATAGGAAACGCTGTCTGGAATGAAAATTATCTATTCAAGATTGCTTATGACATCAAAACACATATTCAACTTTGAAATACATAGCTACCAAAAATTGTATCTGTGAAGCTTGATAAATTGAAGAAAAATGGGAAAAATGGATCAATATTATTAAAAACTCCATAAATGGAAAAAACCATGGCAGACTGTTGACAAAACTAAATTGCTGACAAATAAAAAAATTATAAAAACTTCAACTATAATATCTTGATTTGAACTTAGATAACCTCCAATGTTGTGTTATGAACCTTATCATTTAATGATCTCTCTCTCTCTCTCTCTCTCTCTCTCTCTCTCTCTCTCTCTCTCTCTCTCCTCTCTCTCTCTTCTCTCTCTCTCCTTTCTCTCTCTACTCTCAATGGTTTCATATGATAATGTAATGTGTAGTTTTGATTTCATGTTCATGTAACACACATTTTGATTGAAAATAAATGTATGAAACTAAAAAAAAAAAAAAAAAAAAGAAAAAAATATCTCACTTGACGTCTCACATGGGTTAAAGTCGGTCTCATACTGGTGAAAATGTGAGAAAAAATGACGTCACAATCTACTACACACAGTGAAGAAGAAGGGCGAGGGTAGCAAACAATGACGCAACAATTACATTTCCTGTAGTGCCAACATAAAAGTCAAAATTGACCAATTGACCAATGAAATCGGTCCATTTGGTATGGCGTACCCGTTGTATGTGTGTGGCATCAATCACTGGGGTACCAGTTTAGTAAATGTGTAGTCTTCATTTTCTATTCCTGAAAAAATTCTTCATGCTTATTTAGCAAGGAATATATATATATATATATATTTTTTTTTTTATAGATTTCTTTGAACTTTGTCATTTTGATTTACTCAGATGTTAGTACATACACTTTCTACTACATTTAAATCTGATATGTATGAAATTTGGCAGAAATATTTGTGTTTGGCATGAAATTAAAGTGTACAGAAGGGGGACTATGGAAATTTATGTTCTTATCATGAAAATCAAACATGTTGATTGAATTTGTAAGAAGTTGTTGATTGTTCACTTACAGGAAGAGCTTGGGCAGCAGCTTCCACTGAGGGTCTAATGATTTATTCTCTGGACAGTGGTTTGATGTTTGACCCTTTTGACCTTGACATTGAAGTGACACCTAACAGCACAAAGAAAGCATTATCAAGGGGAGAGTACTCTACTGCAATCATCCTCAGTTTCAAATTAAACGAGATGAAACTTAAACAGGAAATCCTAGAGCAGGTCCCTGTGTCCAGCAGTAAGTACACATCACAAACTTTAATTAGAAAGATTCAAGTTTGAGAGCACTCTGTATGTCGTGAAACCTGACTTGAGACTCATTAGCTTTCAATATTTTTAAGCAAATTCAACTCTCTTTTGATGAAGAGTGAATACACAGCTCTCTGATGTATCCTGTTCTATGATATAGAGAAATGTCTGTAATCCTTAGATGTGACATCATAAATGTTTGACTTTTTCAAGATTTTTAAACTTTTAATGAAAAAGTGCACAATTTGTATCATTTACTTTTAAAACAAATTGAATATTTTATTCTAAAATATGAATGGGATCGGGCAGCATGCCTATTTTAGCCCGCTTTATACTGTATCATTTACCTCTCCTGAAACAAAGACCACTTAGAGAATATTATGCATTTCTTTGTAGTGTATTTCTGAAAGAAAAATTCATCATTTTAAATAAAAATCATGCTCTCCAATTTTAAAGATTTAAAAAGTCGATTATAAAAGTAACATTTTTAGGTCACCTGAGTAAACTC
>CAJDSM010157897.1:0-10548 GCA_903981925.1 Ostrea lurida
GTAGAATGATGTCTCTAATAGAGAATGCTGTCTAAGTGTTTCCATGACATTTGACTAAGGAGTCAATTGAGTAGAATGCTGGTTCGTGAACGTGTTTTCATGACATTCATAGAGGTGGCATTAGATAATGCTGTCATAGACTTTTCATGCATTCACTCAACCCGCTGTCCATCGGCCTAGAAGCGTGCCTTCTAAGTTTCCATACATTCACTAAGCTGTCATAGATAGTAATGCTGTCTAACGTGTCTTCATTTGACCATCACTAAGCTTCATTAGACTAGAAAGTCGGTCTTAAACGTGTTTCATGACATTCCTAACCCGGTGTCCCTCTAGATATACTTTCTGTTCTTAAACGTGTTTTATGAATTCACTAAAGCTGTCACTCTAGATAGTAATGCTGCTCTAAACGTGTTCATTGACATTCACTAGTGACATTAGACTAGAATGCTGTTTAACGTGTTTCCTGCCATTCAGTAGTAGTGTCATTAGATTAGATGCTGTCTAACGGTGTTCATGACATTCGATACGTGTTCCATTGATATAGAATGCTCTGTCTAACGTTTTGCATAGACATTTCTACTGTGTTCATTATAGATAGATAATGTCGTTG
Organism: Ostrea lurida; assembly: GCA_903981925.1. Lineage (NCBI taxonomy): Eukaryota > Metazoa > Mollusca > Bivalvia > Ostreida > Ostreidae > Ostrea > Ostrea lurida. Next base: position 611 of record CAJDSM010157897.1, read on the forward strand.
TTTATCGTGGTTTCAATTGAATCAAACTAACGGCTCTGTTCATTAGATAGAATGATGGTCAAACGTGTTTCATGTACATTCCTAAAGGTGTCTTAAAGAATTGCTGTTCTAACGTGTCTCTCATGGACATTGGACTTAATGATTCATTATGGATTAGATTGCTGGGTCTAACGTGTTCAATGAGACATATCACTAAGTGTCATTAGCATTAATGCTCTGTTAACGGTGTTTTCATGACATTTCACTAAGAGCTGGCTCATTGATGATGTGTATAACGTGTCCATGACATCATAAGCTGTCAATAGATAGAATTGCTGTCTAGAGGTGTTTTCTGACATTTCACTTAAGCTGGTCATTAGTAGAAGCTGTATAAGTGTTTCATTGTGACATTCACTATGGTTTGTAGTAGATAGGAATGCTGATCTAACGTGTGTTTTCATGTACATTCACAAGGCGTCATTAGGATAGAATGCCTGTCTCAAACGTGTTGCTATGACATGTCCACAAGCAGTGTCAAAGATAGAATGCTGTTAACGTCGTTTCATGACATTTCAGTAGTGTGTACTATAGATATCATTTGGGAAATGCATGCTGAAGTATAACGAGATTTATAATTGAATTTAGTTAGTGGCCGTCATTAAGATAAAAGGCTGTTACGCTTTCTAGAGCGTGTTTTTATTGACATGCACTAAGATCCTGTCTAATTAGATTACGAAAATGGCAGTTCTGTGTAGTCTGGTTTCCATGACATTCACTGAAGCTGTCAATAAGTGAATCTGTCAGCGTGGTTCATGACAATTCACTAAGCTGTGCATTGATGAAAGCTGTTCTAACGTGTTTCATGACATGCCACTAATGGGGGTGTCATTGATTGAGTATGCTGTCTAAATGGGTGTGTTTTCATTGGACAATTCACTAATGGTTATGTGTAGGGGTTTCATTTAGATAGCGTATGCGTCTATAGTGTTTCATTGACATTGTTCACTAAGAGGTGGTGTTATGTGAGTCATTGTAGAATAAGGTAAAGAAGATGATGACAAATCCTGTTGTCTATAACAGTCATGTTACTTCCTTCTAATGATTTTATCACTTTAGACATTTATCACTAGTAAGAAGTTTGTCCATTACTAGGGATGAGAATGCTGTAATTTTACCTTGTGAAACGTGTTTATATGATTCAGTTCCAACCAGGGACGTCATTTAAGGTAGAAGGGATCCACTCGTGACAATAGCTAACCCGGATAGTGTCACTAGAGCATTCACTAAGTGATGTCAAGTTATAGATAAAAATAAGTTTTGATTCATTTTCTGTGTAACGTTGTTTTCATGACGTTACTAAGATGTGGCATTTGTACTCCAGGTCGATAGATAGAAAATGCTTATGTGTTTCTTACTCTTCACACCGTGATTTCGGAATGCGCACGATTTACACTAAAAACTTATTCATTATTTTATTAAAGATGCTTCTAACTGGTTAAGAGTAAGTTCTCTAAGCAAGATTTCAATAATAGAGTGTCTGAAAACTTCATGCGAACATTTGGAAGGAATACGATTTTCTCGGTGATTGTAACCATTAAATGAAACACAACAGTTACTGCAGAAGCATTCCTTGTCTGTCTAATGCGGTTTTATGATCATTTCACTAAGGTGTGGCGATTTTGGTAGAGATGACTGTCTAATTACGTGTTTCATAACATTCATAATAGGTGTCTATTGATAAGAATCTGTCTTATGTGATTTCTGATGCATTCATCTTAAGGTATGACATTGATGTGCATCGAGGAATTGACTCTTGCTTATTGTTCTTAGCGTCGTTTCGTTAAGGAAGATGAGCCTATCAACGTGTCGGTCCATTAATGATTAGAAGTGCTGTTAGATGTTTTGTGATTGATTTCACTTAAGTCTTCATTAGATTAGAATCTATCTTAGGTTGTATTTAGAAACGTTATTGTTATATATGATTGAACATGTCATCAACTGTACGATGTAGATAGTGAGTGATATGAATACGGTATTGACTATTAGACGTGTGGTATTCTTATAATCGACATTACATCTACATTGATCAATAAGATTTAAAAACTGTTGTAGCATTAAAGTGGTAGAATTGATGTACACACGGCATAGACATGTCATTGACAACCCTATCACTACAGCTGAAGCAGTAAGGTATCCAGCATAAAAATGAGCTGTCTAAAGATGAGAGTCGTTACAATCATAGACATCATTATACATATCCAGAGTAATCAATTGTATGAGTTTTTGCGGTTTGCTTGGCTAGTAGCTCCATAGATTATAGAAAGAAGAATTTATTGATTAGAGAGTAGGGACTCGTTTATACAAAGACGTGATCTATAACGACGACTGTATTAAAGGTGTCTTGTTTTGCCAAATGTCATGAATAAAATTTCTCACTTATGTGCAAACAAACGTGGAGTGGATGCCTGAGAATGTAGTATAATATTAATGATAGGGAGAAGTTATCTCTCGTGAAAATCGCGACTCGACATGATTCCAAGTTTTCCTCATATAATGACTGGTATTAAATGCAAGTATAACCTTATTAATGGGAAGAACAATACACATAGTTTCAATCCACATACTACAAGACATCGCTATTCTAATGGTTGCAGTTATCCTATTGTATAATTAGTGTTTATTGCAAACTCCGCACTTTGTTCCAGACGGATGTTTATCAATGAAATTCGCCTAAGGCGCCCGAGTGTTAGGTTCATTGGTACACGAGCATTACTATGTGCCGAGAAGAAAATAAAAGATGGCCCGTGAGGCCAAAATCATGCATATTCTGGAACAAGAAACGGTGCCAAAAAGAAAAAGGCCAACAAAACAAGGAGCGCTAAGGATAGAAGGGTGAACAACTGCCAACTAGAAGTGGGAACAGAAAACAGCACGGCCAAAAGGACGAGGAGAGAGAGCGAGCCCGCGACCAAACGCACAGTGGAGTGCAGTATACCGGAGGGGAGAAATGAAAAAAAAGCCGACCAGAGGCCAAAACTGCATGGCACGGAACGTAGTGAGACCAAAAAGTGCCAAAACAAGTAACGGATCCTGACAAGAATCGAAATGCAGCGCAAGGCCTAGGCGAAGACGCCACAAAATTGCCCCTGTCAGTGCTATAAAAGCACGCAACTTCGGGGAGAACGGGTGTATGGCGGAATGAGCCAGATCCCTAATTAAGCGTACGAATGATTCGTCAACGTCCTCCAACAGGCAGAACTGCCAGAGAGGATATAATTTGCCTGGCTGCTGAGTTCGTGGTTGTCAAGAGGGAACAATGAAATCATCTATGGCCCTAAGCCTATAAATCACCGGCAGACTACTAGGCTGTCAAGGTTGACAACCAATCTACCATCGAAGGCGGTCCAACGATTGACAGACATGAACAGCCTGCCTACTAAAGATGGCAACAGTCCCCATTAAATCGATGCAATGCGTCATGTACTTCCCACATCGGCATATCCCAGTACGGCTTTCCATTTAAAGCTCCCTGCCAACTCGGTGCCGGAAATGGAGCCGTGTCTACGCGAGGCGCCTGGCTACGACGTACAACAGTATCTACCTTGACCTATTTAGCTCTCCGTAACCCCTAGTCGTTAGGAATAGACACGGAACCGAACAGCGTGTCACTCTTTACGAGCTCAGAGTTCATACCAGTGAGGAATTCGAGAAGAGCTATGTCACAACAGCAGGTTAGGTAGAAACCATACAATACCCCCCCCAAGATGACTTTCGTGTTTTGCTCTGAATGTGAGAGTATTAAGAATATAATGAAATCCGCCACAAGTATACAGTACAAAATGACCAGTAACTTCTGCCTTATTTTAAATATTTGAACTAATATCAGTACAGAATAAAATTGTATCCATGCTCTCATCACAAAATAACAAAAAAACATCACAAATCACATACATTTGTAAGTTAATACATATACCATTCATTCTATGGCTAAAATCTTCCCTACAAATCTGAGTATGTAAATAATCATTTTACAAAAGATCAAACTTATAATAAGTAAATAACATAAAATATTTATTACATATGACACTCGAATATTGACTAATTCAACCACAGAATCTGAACAGGAGCTTCATCCCATTTGAATATTAGCTTAAGACCTTACAATCTTAAATGTTCAGACTGACAAACAAAAATTATAAGTAATAAACTTTGATGACTTTGAGCTTACAATGGATCAACTTTCCAAGGGGGGAGAAATAAATGACCAACTATCACCCGCGATTAGAGTTTTTATGTTCTCAAGATTGCGGTAAATTTCCAAGGCCATAAGCCATGCGATAAAGTGATTGAGTCCGAATAGCTCGTAGCCAAACTTACGAAGAGCCAACACAATAAACAGATGATGGCATGAGTTCACGACATATCCACCTTGCCATTTTTTGTAAGTTGAATAACTGTAAGTTGGTACTCGTTTCCCCTAATATAATCAGTCCACCACGTTTCAGCAAATAATCTAAACGGTCGCAATCGCCTTGTGTTCTTATAAATGCATCCTTGTTTCGATAACATAATGTTATCACCCAAATCATATGTTGGACTTATTATTTTTCATACCATGTGTAGACTGTCAAATTCCTTCATACAATAATTTGACACTGCCAAATACCACCCCTGTTTACTTTGTATTACGACATATCGAGCTCACGCGGTGTGCCCATCACTAAAATTGGAACCGTAGCATAGAGCTTACTCCTCAAACAGTGGCACCTGATACCGCCTTCTCGCAATTCGTCATATGTAACCGTTTTCCACCTTACATCTCCGATTTGGGTATGTTTTTCTTGAACATATATTACGTTGCATCACTTCATCTAACCGCCTCATTTTATAATTCATAAACAAGTGTATTAAATACAATAAAACCTCAAAAAATTTTATGAAACCATTATACAATGTGATCTCACAAACAGAAATCATAATCTACATTTTTAGAAAATCAAATAAAATATACACAATAAACGCCCCTGTACGACACGCAGAGCAAGCTAGCACCATCCCCACATACCGAAACCTTCTAAAAACCACGCGGTTTCACCTCACTGGGCCCCAAAAAGCCACTCAGCAACCCAAACCAATCTAACAAAAAAACTTCAGGAACCAAATTCCATAGGCTCCACAACCGCCTCGCCTCGCACCATGAGAGCAGGGAACAGAATATACCACTTCTTATGAACTCGCCCTCTAATGACACCAATCAATCAATCAAAATGACACTACTCGGCGCAAGGTAAATCCAATCAACCAAATTATAACCACAAGCAACCCCAAACGCAAAAGCAAAAGACCAACGAAAGACACATAACAATTCTCACCAACACCACCCACACACACAATCGCCCACACCAACAAACCATCTCATCCCTTGACGACTAAAACCAATCTCTCTGCGTCCGACACACCACAATGTGCTCCTCAACACACCCATATCACAACGCCCATACACTTGCTACGCCGTCCCAACGCCCTCACTTAAGCCCCATCTACATGCTACCCCACGAGTCAAAAAAAGACAAGAAGAAATGCGGAATTAATAAAGTACTAAGAAAAAATAATTAATTTGCGTAAAACGACAAAAGTGTCTGGCAAAAAGGGAAAGGGGGTGATTTCCAGGTGGCGAAGGAAGGAAGCAAAAAAATAGAAGCAATAAGGTGCGATGCAAGCAACGAAAGACAGCCCATAATGTATTGGAAGAATCTAACAGAGAATGCTACAATACCGAGACATATAACAATGCGAAACAAATAAGCAACACAATTGTATATATTAGAATAACTGAGTATACAACCGATGAAAAAAGAATGGCAAACAGCAATGTCTGGCACGAACAAAATCAACGCGATAAAGTGAAAAAAGGTCTCTCTAATACAGATGTTAAAAGTAGCAAAAGAGCACAATAAACATCAGGGGGGTAAGCGAGGACAAAAAGGCCAGGAAATATGTCTAACAACGATGAAGAGACATGGACATGCCATAGGGTACCAACAAAAAACACACAAAAGAAAATAAGGCTGGAAAAACGAATGCAAGGAAAAGATGTAAAAAATCTGGGCTAACGTTGTATCGAGAAGAAACAAAAACATAACTAGCCAAAGCCGCTTAATCAAGGAAAAGAGAAAAAAAGAAAAGTAAAGGCAAGAACGGGAATAGCATGTACAGGAGGGCCAGGGTGATACGTGCTCACGTGGCAATAAACATTAAACACGGGGTACACCAACGACACGAACGCAAGGAAGTAACTATGCCGAAACACCCAGACCGTTTGGTTCGCAGTAAATAAACAAAAATGATGGTAAGCGGTAAGAATAATATACATCATCAGGCCAGGAAAAGATATTAATTATATTATATTAAGAAGACATAAAACATCAGATAGATAAGAAGGATAATTAACCAAAAATCGATAGCGAAGCGTATATACGAGAGAGTACACCACCGATGGATAGAATTATAAGAGAGCTAAGATAAGAAGAGAGAGATAAATCCCTGGGTGGCTAGAAAGAAGATATCAAAACATTGGGAAAGGATTTCAGCCAAACAGCAAAAAAACAGACAAGGTGTTGATAGAAATATTCATAGGAACCCACAACCAGGTAGAGCGGGGGCACATCGTCAACACCCGCCGCCCGCCTATTCATAGTTGCGCACCAGTCCCTCAAATCGGTGGTATAATAAAGAAGGGCGCGAAATAACTACAAACAAACGTGGAAATGTCGCAACTGCAAGGAAGGTAAGCAACCATGAGGCATGACAGCACATGGGGTCGTGGGAAAAGAAAGACGCAGGATGCTTACAAACGTAATGAGGGGGAGAATGGGCCCCGCAGGACAGAACACTGGAAAGGGAGTACGCGGGACAGCACAATAACAGGAAAAAAACACAGGGGGAAGAAGACCAAGTTATTGGAAAGTGCTAGAACCACAAATTATAATGGTAAACAGACAAATAAAGAATAAAGAAAAGACAGGATATGATCCAACACACAAAGTAAAGGAACAAAGACAAGAAAGAAGACTGACAGGACAAAAGAACAGAGTGAGTGAAAAGAGATACAAATACGGAGCATGACAAGAATTCTCCCCATTTCTATCCTAGATGATCGTAAAATATTACGCAAATCACAAGTCTAGCAAAGGGCAAAAGGTTGAAGATGACAAAAAAGGCAATCCAAATACAATAGTAATTGAGGTATAAACGTGGCTGAACGGGGGACCTTATAGGCAAACTATAATACAAGACAACAAAGAATACTGTCTAAAGAGACTAAACGCGTAGCAGTTAATCTAAAGTGACCTCCAGTGGCCTTCAAAAAAAGAAACATCGACTCATACATCCAAAGACAAAGACAACGAGTGGGAGAACATGGCTTACATGAAGCACAAATTGGCGCAATTAATAGCATACACAACTGGGACGAACGATAATTTTTTAATACTGCCTATAGCCCACCGGCAGAAAAAACAACGCGAGAGTTTGACAAAACAAATTTTTAATGAACCAGCTTAAACACCGGAACCAAAGGGTATTTATACAGTGCCCAAAACGAAATGAATGGTCAGCGACTATGTCGGCAGACTCCCATAATAAGCTAATAATTGAGCCTGTTTCTTGCTTATGTCTTCACCTCTCTTTTACCATGACTAAGTATGCGAACTGTCTCTCTTTAGCTGCCCTTGACCATTACCCTCGCACCACCAGATCCATGCTCCCAAGACTAAGAGTGCATCCCGTAAGAGATCTCCTGATTGCCTTCATGCAAATGCAAACGGGAAGCTCAGTTCTCTCTCAACGTATCAGCTCGGTCTAACTACTATCGACAATAAATAATCAATAAGTAACCATAAAATCCTAACTCCCAACCTCTAAAGTTATCTGTTTCTTATTAACCACATCTCAAGATCCACATATAAAACCCACTCATGATGAACTACTCTATGTTTTTCTATTACTAATCTTCGCAATTCCATTAAATCCAAGGAATAATAATTTCCTTACTCGATATTTCACATGATGGAACGCTACCAAAATACAAGTCTCTATTCAGTTAATTAACAGAGATTACATAATCCTCAAGAAACCAAACTCTGATCCCACAGCCACACACCGGGCACACGCACACTACTCATAAAGAGTTCTTATAATCCTAATTCTTTTTTATGATATATATTTATTAGTCTTTTGAACCCACTTCCAAAACAATCGTTGTATTCCCAATGGGCACTAATGTAACCCCCATGCAACTTTATTAATTATACTATACAAGCAAATTGTAAAAACTTACGTATAAAACAAAAAACTACACCTCGCCTCAAACCTTATACTCTAAAATAATATGAACAACTTCTAATCAATAACTAAATCATAATTTCCAAACAATTTCATTGATATCCATCCGAACGGAACTTAAATAAAAACACCACAGAATCACAAGTGCTTCCAATTGATATTTTACTTAATATTACCTAATGACAGTCACAATACAACTTAACCCCATATATATAAAAAACGTGATACAATTAAACTTGCCAAATTTCAACTTCTTTGATAATTGTACCAATACCACTTACCACCTGCTTATTTTAATTCCTCAGTATCGAACCCAAGGCACCCATGGTCGTATTGATTTTTTAATACAGCCATTCTACTAACCAAAAAAGTTATAACTGCAGTTATAACAATTTCTCTTTTAAATCATTCATTTCGCAAAATTTCTACTGGTCCATAAATACCTGTTTGCGAAATTACAAATTAATCACTAATCATATTGACTGATTTCATACCCTTTGGTTAGACTGTCATTTAAATACTAATTGACACGAACCCTTTACTTTCACTACAGCTCACGCCGTAAAAACGTCACACAATTATGCTACTCCTCCAGCACCTGTACCTTCTTCGCTTCGTCAAATCCTTTCCCCTACACTCGATTTTATGTATTTTTTGATATATACGTTGAACTTTACTCCCCAAATATATTAAAACCACATGAAGTAAGACCAGTATTACTTTTAATCCACTTCATCTGATCTCCTACACAGCACCCTCGCTTCTTACTTCAGCATCAACATGCTAGGACAGAAATCAAACACTTCTACTGTAAGCAGTTTTTACACCATATTCAACCAATTTTGTAACCTAAACTCATACAACCATTCATCTCATAAGTCACCCCAGTAAACATTGCATCTTCCATTCTTGAACACTCTAAGAAACAATTTGGAAACTGCACTAAGCTCGGCAAAATCTCTCCTCCTCCACAAACAAACATTTAGAAATCATTCCAGAATAAATCCCCTTCCACAACGCCACAGACGTGTATTGCTGTTGAAATGAAAGTCATTCCTAGATCACTTAAGACTTCAACTTGATTTTGTTTTTTTTTTAAATGTCAAGTTCAATTACCTTCGCAGAATCAGAGTTCCTACAGCTATAATTAAAATGAGAAGAGCTCCTCCCACAATGATCCCAGCCAAAATTCCTGAAATTTGCAAAAATTCAATTACAATCATAACCTTCAATATGTTGCTGAGGTTCATGACTTCAGTGGGTTTTCATTTCCATAAAGTAAAAATGCTTTTGCTTAAAAAATACCAAACCCAAACATTTTCTGTGTGCAAAAGCATTCTGAAATGCTCACATAGACAAACTACTAATTCACTTTTACCAATGTTGACCAATTGTGTCAAAACTGACAATCTTATATTTCTTACTCATGTGATAACTAACCATCTCATAATTCTACCCATGTCAGAGCTGACAGTGCTGTGCTTCTTATCCTGGCCATTATGAACCATTCTGTACTACATGTATAAATCTTCCCTATCATAATTGTCTTGTATCTTACCTGAAATTGAATAGCTAATCGTCTCGTACACATGTATCTTTCTCATGTCATAAGTAAT
>CAJDSM010157920.1:0-14138 GCA_903981925.1 Ostrea lurida
ATGGTCACTGAAATGTGAACCTGATAAACGTCACTGAAAATGTACTGACAAAAATAGTTTCACTGAAAGGTCACTGAAAATGTGATCTGAAAAGATCACCTGAAATCCATGTACTGAGCAGGTCACTTCGACAAATGTCACTGAAATGAGTCACATGAAATGTGACTAGAGAAGATCACTGAACTGTGACTGAATGCGTCACTGAAAGGGACTGAGATGTCCAAATGTCACTGCTTATGTAATTTCTGTACATGGTCACTGAAAGGGGATCTGATCCTTATGGGCCACTGAAAGTAACTGAAATGGTCACTGAACTTGACTGACATAGGGTCACTGAAAGGTGACCTGAATGGACTGAAATGGTCACATGAATTATCAGTGAGACCTGAATCAGGTCAACGGAAGAATGGTGAGCGCTGAAAGTGACTGAAAGTCCTTTCAGTGATCGACTTCAGTGACCATTCAGCACCGTTTCATGACCTCAGTCCACTGAAAAGTACACTGAAAGTGTGCATTTCATCCTGTGTGATTGCCCAACCTGGTTTTTGTTATCATTCTAGGACTTACGGGATTGATCACTGTTCAGTTATGTGCCTTACACACGCCAATCCTTTTTTTTTTCTAAGGCATACCAAAGTACCCGTGATTCTCACTTCATAATGCTGAAGCTCTTGGCCCAAAAAGGACAATCACTACCTATTTCACGTCTTGCGGTTTGCGCTGGCGGGGATGCGAGGGGTTGGTTTTAGCATCTCGAAACCATGACGAGCAGAGCACTACATGAGCCACCGCGACCTGTCCGTGACTTGTCTTGGAGTAGGAGAATAGTAGTAAACAGGGTGCCGCCAGATGAAAGTGAGTTGAGTAACATGTAATGATATAGTGATGTACTGATGTACAGCAGACCTTTGACCATGTGTACATGTTGTTATTATAATATTTGTGTTAGATAGAAGGAAAGGTTTTTTGTACACCAAGTATCTTGTTGTACCTGACACGTATTATTGACTCTTCAAATGACTCTTACCAGCATAGTATACAATTCAATGGAAAGTCGCATAACAGTAACAGTAAAATTTTTTAAAGTTTTATGGGAAATACATACCTTCTTGCATTTTTGATGACCATTCATTCATTTTCTTTTACGTTTTTCAATTAAACACGTGGTTGTTGATTTGCCACGCTTATCAATCTACTTTAATAAACGTGCATGATATTCTAGATTTAGCTGTTATTGTGTTACAAGTTATATCGAACGATATCCTTATACCCAACAAAGTTGCATTTTTCTTATTACTATAAACCGCGGGCGGTGGCTCAGTGGGTAGGAGCGTTCGCCTACGCAACTGCGGAAGGTTGGCGGTCTGAAATCCCTCGCCGCGAAAAGACCTCAGTCGTATACACACGGTAGTGACAGGTCACTGCAAAAGCTCGCTAGGCAACAGGTATGCTGAATTGTCACGGGTCCTCGGACGATGACCTTAATAAACGGGTTGTCCCGTTATGTCGCAGCAGATGTGTGTGGCACCGCGTAAGAACCCGTTCCCTGTTTTAAAAGCCATGAAGTGCTAAGCATAGGCCTACATAATTGCAGCCCTTCACCGGCTAATGGTGAGCTCTGATCATATGAGTGATCTTCTCGACGGGAACGAAAATACAACAAATAATCATCAATCAATCAATTCATAAATTCAATAGGTATTTTTAACCCTGTGATAATCCATCGTTAAGCCTTAGAGCTAGATCATTTGGTAGATCTCTTAAACACATATGTATAATTCGTGGGATTAGAATGCTATTACACCAGAAGAAATTGATGTGGATGAAAAGTATGATGGATGTTGTGAGCAATGATTTTGAAAAAAATCACTTTATTTTCGTTCAAAATGCCAGTTTATAAGAAGCAAATTTTTTAAAAAAGCTCCTGCTGGATCGAACAAGCCGCGACCTACAGTTTAGTAAGCAACGTGCTAACCTACCTGAGACAACTCAGTTAGGCTAGTTTTAAATTTTGAAAGGAATTGAATTAACCTGATATTGATTAGTTCCTCATATCCCCATGTTACAAGGAAGCACCTTATAACGATTTGGTAGGAGATCTACCTTAAAAGTCTTTTCCACTTTAGGAAATGAATAAGGACGGCTTCCTTTGCAATGGTTACCCAAGACGTCTGAACGGTTGTGCTGGACTCACCAACCTACTTAAGCTTAACTTTAAGGCGGGATCGAGATTATTCCTGCCAGATTTAAGTTCTTTTGCCAAAGAAGCACCGACTCCGCTTTGGTGGATACTACTTACGAGTGTCCAGCTTTGGGTCATCATTTTGGACAGTAGTATAATCTGATTAATTTGCCTGTTATTAGTACGGTACACAAAATCTCAGCAATGGTTTATAGAGCTGTGAGATCAATACAGCAATGTGATGGGAAAAATTCTAGTTACTGCTCACGCGTCATTTCTGGTGTTGAGTTCCGAGATACAATTCAGGTTACAGAATTATCGTCGAACGCTTACGGTGCTTTCACGTAATGAATATTATTACTTTTACTCACATTTATAGCCCGTACTTCAAACTTGAATTAATTTCGGGTACTGCAGCGATTCGATTCCTTAAGGTTTCAAGCCATGTATATTGCACCGACAGCCTCGCTTTTGTTGATTTACCATCGCACTGGGTTAAAATAGGTGAGAAATTGGCAAAAACAATAATTAGCTATTTTGTTCCACATAATGTACGTTTTAGGATCATCAGTATTTACTAACTCGAGATGAACTTGTTTTTAACTGGTACATGAATTAATTTTAAAATTCACTTAAAAATCTTTGTTTGTACCTTTTTTTAATGAATTTGTCTTCATCATTTCAAGCTAAGGAGACTTTAACTAAGATTAGTCAAAACGATATTTGTTCTTTTGTAACTTTAAAGATGGAAGGTTTCAAGAAATATCTCAAGATGACATTGAACTTCAACACACATTAATTTATTAATGCAGTATCCTGGAAAAGCGATTTCCTCATCTAGTCTAAGGCAATAGAATTATAAAAAGACTTATTAACACAAGAAATCAGATATTATTACATGTTATTTATCAACATAATTCCTTTTAAATCAAAATCACATGATGCCCTTCATGGCGCCAGGCGCAAAAGTCCTCTACAAAGCACCCTTCCATTTTCATTTCAGGCTGGATATACTGAAGGATACTCGGCTTCGTGATGCTTTTGGCTTTACCTTTTTCTTTCTGAAATCGCTCATATTATGTACTGCTGATATTCTGAATTAGTTCTAAGTATTATATATTATTACTAGTAAAGGAATGAAAAACATCTACATCGTACATCCATTCTAACACGATCCGATAGTTCAAAATGTGAATGATTAATGATGTTTATATATAGTGCAATATTTGAAAAAAAAACCTCCGCATTCTACAATTTTGTTGTTTATTTTTCTCTGAACATATTTGTGCACAAGAGTTTCGTTTTAAATAAGCAGATTTCTTGAATATCCAAGCCTGAAATTTTTACCTGTTTTAATTCAATCCGCACTATGCACATGTACCACAGACAGGCTCTGAAAAAATATTCTATCAATAAGCCGTAGAATTGTTATGTAAGGAGGATATGTATACCCCTTTTATATATAAATGGAGGGGGTTAAATCACCTGATTACTACAGTTTCTCAAACACCACGACTTTGACGTTGATGAATTACGACACACGAGGCGAATTTCTAGGTGGACCTTGAAATATTGAGATTAGTGACTTCGGAACAAACAGATACAGAATAACTATATTCACGATAACTGAAGTATGGAACTCGACAAGTCCTTCAAAGTGATTCAACAGAAACAAATGTAGTTCGTACAAAATATTCAGTAAATGATTTTGTTTTACATGATCGATATGCATCTGTGACTCGTGTCCTATGGGAATCTTAACAGAGTGTATAATTCTGTATGTCTAATTATTATTAAAATTATTGTCGTAATCGAGGATTGAGGGAAACGTTGGAAGTGTTTCACCCGCAGAAAACAATGCCAACCGGGGTAGCCGAGGTTGGACAATGGTTTTTCCCAGGGGGTGATAAATTTCAATGTTACCCTAGTAAGGATAATTGCTTTATTATTTTTGTTTACGTGAATGGTTATTAAAAACAACAAATCGTTTCGGTTGTTGACTTTGATCATTGTCATTGCGATTGTTTGTGTGCCAATGCGTGTGGCATTAATTGTCGTTTAATCACAACCCTGCAAACAACGCTCAGTCTAACAATAATACGGGACGAAAACCGTACGCGACATAACATTTTTACGCATGATGTAAAAATTTTCATAAGTGTTAAACCGTCGTCAAGTAATGTTCCCGTTGCTAGAATTAAAAATCAACCCGTGGGGGTGGGTGCTTTCTATTGTCTCAGGTTAGGGAAACAGTTGTTTTTATTTGTGGTGTTCCTTGTCAATCAAACTCTGAGTATATAACAATCTACGTTTAAATGTAGGTTAAATGAGTTTTAATGAAGGAAAAATATTTGCTGTTACATCTTGAGTAAAAGTTGGATGGTTATTTTATTACTGGAATTATCGCTGTATTGTCATATGAATATAATCATTCTTCGTCAATTTTTGTAGTTATATACGGTGTCTATTTGTTTCTGATCTCCTTTCCGATTGCCAGAGACGTAGTGTAAAACAGTAGCAAGACTTTGACAATATGGATATAAAACTTAGGCTGTCAGTTTGATAGTTCGGTATTATGTCGCTGCTTTCTTTGAAAGAGGCGAGCCTTCCGTTTGTAAATTTTGGAAGTTGACCGAATTGAATACTGGCAAGTTTGTCGCCGTTTGTTAGAAACAATGCTGCTGATACGTTACAGTCATAAAATAGTCGTACAGTGAGAAGCAAGATAGGGAAGACGCTTTCTGGCGATATTTATTTCTAGTTTTAGCTGGGATTTATCGCATCGACCTACCAATTGCACTTTCTTTCATTTATAATCACGCCTAAGGTAGCGTTACAAACTTCGGAAGCGTCTATTTACCATATTTTTTGTTAAATTTATGTGGTTGGCTCTTGGGCAGAATCGTTAGGACAAGCTTAATTTATTAAAATATATTCGCTATTAAAGATGTTAAAGGGGCATGGACACATTCTGAGCTAAACGTGTTCATAATTTATGATTTCCACTTTTTTATGTTTACAATGCTCACTTAGGGGTATTTTCTAATGGTCAGCCAAAATTTGACGTCATTTTGTGTAGTGTTACTAAGTTGAGCATTACAAGTTTTACAATTCTTCACTATATAAACAAGGCTCGAGCCTTGTTTTGGTTTACAAAAAGATTGCTTATCACAGAGATATACCATGTTAAAACAAAATTATGAGGTGTTGGGAATTCACTTAGGAACTTTTTTTTTAATTGTTTCAGAATGAACTTGTTAATATTGAAAAAATCTGCTTTAACCGGAAACGGTTACTACCATTTTATCGATTTCAGTAGTAAACTAAAAAACAAGGCCTCTCGAGGCTTTGTGTTACATAGTGATTAATTTGTAAGTGCTTTATCTCTACTTTGTTATACACGTCATATAAATTGGACGTTCCAATTTTGCTGACCATTAGAAATTACCCTAAGTGGGCCTTGTAAACATTAATCAATGAGGGGAAATCTAAAGGATTTGAACGTTTTTAGCTCGAGAACGTGTCCTGCCCTTTAATACACAGATTTATCTATGTCTAACTAAGGACGCTGCATTTTAGATCAGAATCCATGTGTCCAGAATACTTTTACTAAAACTATGGCGAGGATTCAGGAGTCTCTGATTGCACTTTAAGTAAAATAGGTCAAATGCCGGTCAATTATATCTTAAGATTCATACCAAATTGAAACTGAATATCCTCCTCATTTAATTCCAAAGAATCGCGCATACCACCGCTTTCCTTGCATGGCATACATCCTGTAAATAATATGCGATGAACTTGTTCAAGCATGCTTCATTGCAATACATTTTTGGTAAAATTGCGCCATACCCCAGAACGAAGAATTACTATGCCTTCCGTAACACTTCAATCATTACAAGAGGGAATAAATCGCGCCATTTTTTCTGATGGGTGTCCCAGGCTCTTTTTATTGAAAAACTATTCGGTAATTTCGTTCTCATCATTTCACAAGATTCTTTAACTGCTCATCAATTTACATTTCAGGACGCTTTATCACTGATCAATTGGAGAATAGTGTTCGCCATGATAAACTGCTCTTCGACCCTTGTAGAATGGACCTATTGTATACCATTCCAAAATATCACTAATAGCTTAGCATCACATACCACAGTCTCGCCTTCTATGGGCAAGCGCATTTAAGAATCGTATCAATAACATGATAGACGAACTGTCTGCTAAGGAGGACACAACGGGGATAACCTCTAGAAGCTAATTCATTTGAAAGAATGTGTTTTTTCACAGTGTGTGGTTAGCTCTAGTATTAGGTAGTTCAATGCATTCCTGAAAATTCTATGTTAAACTTACAGCAAGGAAATAAACTCGTCGGTTATTATCCATTTGAAAGTATAGCGAATTATCTCTACTGGAAATATTGCTAGTTATGATAAATCTTACTTTTGAAGTTGATATGTCCAGAGGGAACAAATGAACTTTACCGACTCTTAATGTTTGTGTTTTGTGTCGTTGAAACGTGACGTTCGATTTATAAAATTAGATCAAGTTACCCGACGATTATTGACGACAGGACATCAACATGAGTAGAGACAGTTTTATAGCTACTGACGGGAGGGATTAAAACACATGGTGTTGATTTACCAATTTAAGGGATGATTTTCCTCCATTATTTTGGCACGAGTCATTACAGCTTGGTTTAAAATCAAAGCAATCACCATTTGAAATGGACTTAATGGCTGGAGAGGGTATCTTTCGCCACAGAAAATGTTATACAAATGTATCTAGGTAACCCAATCATATCGAAAAATAGGTCTTATGTATTTCTTAGGTTAAATCCAATTACTCGGCGCGGAACTAGGGAACATACTTCGGTGTTTATTGATTCGTGTTTCCAGAGCAACGTGTCAGCAAACGAATTGTATGCAGTTGTAGGGAAGCGAGAGGGTAGGCGTCACGCAAAATCTTTTACTTTCTAAAGGCCTCCAGTACCACAAATGGGGTTACGAGTCCGAATTCATCGTCTACGATCGCTTTTTTTTTTTTGGTTTAGTAGGTACGGACAACTTACCTTTCTCGCGTAATTCTGCGACACACCTTGACCCAATGGACACTCAGGTTTAAATGTAGGTGCCTGAAAGGACTGGCTGTCGATTCGGTTTAGAACTAATTTATTTGTAATAAAAATATGTTTTTGGTATCGCTGGGAATCGCGGTTGGTGTGGGCAGGGACACGGCTTCTACGTACCAGCCAGGACGCGATCAAGTCGCTCAACCACGCACCACAAAGGCACAACGTTCGATCAGCGAAACGTGCCACAATTTCCGGCAGCCCTAGTGTGCTAGGAGGGAGAGCTTCGCACGAGTCCTGGAGGTAGTCATCGCTGCCCTTTCCGCTACGTGGAGGGTTTTCGGTTACCCATACTCCTGAGAATTGTTACTGCCGCAAAGACGACATAATCGCTCGGAAGTGGTTTACGGGTAGTAGCTGCTCTGGTGCGAGTCTCGCGCCCACTGTTGGCACGCCGTCGATACCCGATGTGTCAACCAGCCGTCTGTCGATTTGATCAAGTGTTACAGAGTAGGCAAGTATTAGTAGTACCGCGCGGAACGAAGCGCCGTGTTATGTGCCACAAATGGATAATTTGAATCCGGTCCACAATCGCCGATTATCGTGCCGGGAGTCGCCCATATTCTGTGGGGACTACGAGATGAGCGTCAGATACTATCTAAATACGCATTTCATAAACGTTTTGTCTATAGCAAAAATGTGTGTGAAGTCGTTTTTGCAATGACATTGTTTACAGTATACGAGGTTGTCGTATAAAGGATTCGTGGACAAACACTTTGATCAAAAACTGACCAACCTGATAAAGTATATATGAAACTAACATATTTCGTTAAATTTTCGATGCTTTTCATTTTCGTTTAAATATGCACAAATGATTTCATACAAGAAACAAAGCACATTTGTTATAGATGTCTCATTCATACATTACACAAAGACACAACTATCCTACACACGGAAGCACGTTAAAATGAACAATATTGACGATTTCCAACGTCAAAGCGCTAAAGACAAAATATAACCTTATTTGAGCAACATTAGTCATCCTGGTAAAACTCAAATGCACGCCACATATTGTTTCTTATGTTCGCTTTAACACGTCAATCCAATAAATGTATAGCTGTGATAATCTGTGTCTGGTTTCTGACGTTAAATTCTATATAGGATTCGATGGAAGGATAATATTCATGGGACCGGAAAGTTTCTTGTGGAAAATTACCACATTTTCTCAGCCAATATTGATAACTGTTAGTCGCGCGTTTCACTGATCAATATTACGTCACAAAAGTCTTCATTTATTTGTAGCACTGCCAAGTCTCGGAAGATTGATCTATCCTTTCACTCAGCATGTCAATCTCGGACATGTCCCTTGCGTCCAAAATTCTTTGGATATATCGCTAAAACATTAATGAACGACCCAATATTTACAATGTTTCCCGGCTGCTACCGAATTTCAGGGCTGTTCCCTTGGAGATGTTTTGCGATATTACACAATTTTTATCTCGCCTAGCTTTCTTTTGCTCAGCCTTTTCCGAAAAACGTAGTTTTTTCGACCAGTGTCACGAATAACTGAATTATTATAATAGATCTGCACAAACCTCGATTTTTCTCTGTACTGCTATTTCGATCTAATTGAACGTTCAATTTGCGATACTCCTGTATTGAAACTCTTAGAAACACATTGATGTAATATCATCTCAACATCTTCTACGGCAATATTGACAAAACTACAAGAACTCGTATGGAAACGATTGATATACAAACTTTTTCCTGTAAATTGTTGCCGATGCTCCGAGTGTCATCCATCCTCACGTCTATACGAAGATCATACTTTTAACTATCATATAAAATACGGACAAAATTTTACTATGTTTATATACTCACATATAGTAAGGTATTATTATATTCTCAATAAATAATATGTATTAACTTCTTTTATATTAAATTAAGTGCTTTGTCACGAACTTTACGGACAACCCTCGTACAGTTGCTTGATATAGTCAATTATATGTTTAAAAGCACCAATCCAGGCGAACATATAGGTTATAATTGTTTTGAAATACAATTGCAGCTAACACAAAAACATTTAAAGTCTATGATATATCTTTGTAGAAAAGTGTGAATATATAGAAACATTATATCACATTGGAAAGAAGTTAGTAATGCTGTTTTGCTATATAATTACGTTTTCTGAGGAGTGTGGTGGCTTCGGACTATCAGTGTTAGTGACACAGCGCTAATAGTGTTTGTGGCAGCAGACTATCAGTGTTTGAGACACCTAACTGTCATTGTTTTGGCTACTAAAGTAATAGTCAATGGAAAATAGACTTTATTATCAGTAAACGTTTAGTCTTATACATGTTTTTTTTTTTCAATATCCGGCTTTAACAAATTACTAAGCATATGGCATACCTTTGTTCATGTTTTCGGCGATTTTAGTGTTAAATCTACATAATGTTTGCAAATTTTATATCATTTAAATAAATTCGGGAAAATTTAAGATTTTATATTTGGTATCTAGAGGATAATTTGGAGTAATATCCATGTATGTTGTGTTCAGTGGGTGTTTTCGGGTTGGGTTTTTCACGTCCCTGGTTCATTTCCGTCAGTTATCCCCTCTTTTCGGTCGAGGTTGTACGTCCGTTGTCAACTTCGAACAGCTACTCAAGCTTTCTTAAAACGTTTTTTTTTATATATCAATTGTTATCAGCCCTGTCCGACATTTCTGAATTTCAAAACCGACGTTACCGAAGGATGGAACTTTACTCACATAAAATATGGTCGTCTAGTTTTCAAGTTTTCACTCTTGATTATTTGAAGATATGTCAGAAATACAGCGAAGCTTCAATGACTCGAACTGCAAGTTCTAGAACACCATGGATGTCTTGAACGCTTTTCGTCGTCACTTCCCTCAGATTTGAACGTTCTATAACCTCGCTAGCTCGAACACCCTTCTAGCTCGAATTGCTTCCATTGGCGCCATAAAATTTGACATTTTGGTACCGTGTTTACATTGCCAATAGCCAAAATTTGCCACTCTTGCCAGGTTTGGATAAATATAGCTTGTAGTGATTTCAGAAGAAAATATTTTTAATAAATTTTCCCATAGAACTCTATGTTTAACTATGTACGGTTTATATCATGATCATCTTGAATAACCGCTTGAATATTCGAAAATTAGTCGGAGAGAAGGCCACTTTCAGACCATTTTTGCTGAGTGTAGATAAATGTGTTCGTCGGAAAATAACATTGAAAGGCGGTCGAAAAACTATTGCAAAAGTCCACACAACCTTTCATGTTAGGTGAGTTGAACAAAACTCCAAATTAAGTATTCCATGCTGTACATAATTATAAGTATACGATTACGTTATGTGCAATGATGCCATTGGGTAAAATGTATGCTTTCCTTTGTATATCATAGCAATTGTTAAGCCGTTCTTTATACGCTGATTTTGACGATGGATTACTCGATTTACCTGTCCAAGACAATGGGCTCACGGCGGGAGCGACTGGTCGACATGGGATAATTAATCCTCCTAGGTACCTGCACCCACCCCTGTTGTATCCAGGGGTCGATGTGTGCCCAACTCTTATTTTGCATTCTGCCTGGGTCTTACGAGATTGATTAGTGTCCATTATCTTCGCATTTTCATTGTACACATGGCATATCAAATATTAACATTTATGAAAAAAAAATTACATTGAATTCAACTGTTACAAATTTCAGACGCATGTATTTTTACAAGAATGAAATCACCCATACATTTGCATACCACACATTCCTTGTGATATTTATCGTCATTATTAAGGCTTTACTAAATCTTATGATAACACACAAATATTGCCAGTCTTTCTTGAAGTACTATCATGGTATGACTATTGTTGTTCTCTTTGTCCTGTTTAGCCACTGAATTTTCTTTCTCTCCATTAATATAAATGTAACATATAATACAAAAAAACACGATAAATCCGGTACAGAAATGACCCAATCAGTGCGATGCCAAAAATTGGAACCACTTGCTGAAGACACAAACATTTCGTTTTCAAAGGTTTACGAGAAATCACCCCCCCCCCCCAAAAAAAGACACGTGTGGTATGCTCTTACCATGGATTACATTTTGAAAAGACGAAAATACAGTCAGTGAATAAGAAGAATCGATGTATTTCTAGAAAAAAACATGGCGGCATTTGACGGATTCAATATTTTTTCAAGTTTGTGTATGAATTTGTAAAGAATGTGTGCCATATTTGATAAATGTAGTAATAAATAGTATACTTCTGTAAAAATGTTTCCTATATGACGTTCAGAAGTTTAAAAAATCTATTTTTCACAATTCGTGAATAAACAAACTATTTGCAGTGAATAGTTTACTAACTATTCCACGTTTGATTAATTTCCCGCACACTTTGACGCCAGTTTTGATTTCCTGTAATTTGATTGATTGAAGGTGTCTTCAGTGATAGCAACACTAGAGAGTTTCAGTACAACAATATGTCGTCTCGAAACGATATTTTCGAAAAATTAGTCATTAAACGACGAAGATATGGCTGCCCTTGTCGATTCTAAAGTTAGTAGAAACAAACAAAATGCTGTGAACGTGGCTACACTGCTATTTGGATACTATTTATTGGAAATATATGAAGAACCTATATTGGGAAATGAAGAAATTACTTTAACGGAGATGGATGTTTTCTAATTAAAGAACTTCTATGCTGAACAGGGGAAAACCCGACGGTGATTTCTAAGCTAAAAAACCTTGATTACAATACGGTTTGGACTTCAGAAACTTTTCTTGAGGAGAACATCTGTTGATATTGCTACATAATCAAAATGTTAATTGAATTCAAAATATGCATCTTTCTTTTTCCAACTGTTGCATTGTAGACATCGGTACAATAAAACACTTATTCGCTGGGTGTGTTGTGGAATAACTCTTTAATCCAACGTATGACAGGAACTATTCCCCTCGAGCAAACCCACGAGGAATAATTCCTGCCTCGGGTTGATTAAAAGAGTTATTCCACTCACAGCCTGTGAATAAGTGAATACTATCCCATGGGATATTCCGCTATTCCATTAAAATGGTTTAGAAAAAAAATAAAGACTACCTTCTTTCTCTCGTGTCCAATTCATTACTTCGGTCAGAATTATATTCCACGAGAACTCCGTTGCTGAGCACGGTTAGTCTGGAAACGCGGAAAATAACACGGATAGTAAGTTCCCATACCGCACCGTGAATTAGAACAAAGACGTAGCTTAATGAAACCATAGGTAACCAAATAATAATACAGAAATGGTTATAAGATTTCATATCGAATTCAACCAAAGAAACTTACATTTGAATTGAAATTCACGAAGAGAGGATTATGTGAATGTATTTCTTAATTGCAGACAGTGTTGAATTGATGATTTATATATAAAAAAAAAAATATTGTAGATATGATGCCATAGAGTTGAGAGCAGTTTAGTATTTCAACTATTTAGCTTTCCTGATTTGAATATTCAAGTGAGCTTTTCTGATCGTCATTTGGCTTTCTGTCCGACCGTCTGTTCGTAAACCTTTCACATTTTCTAATTCTTCTCTAGAACCGCTGAACCTAATTCAACCACATTTCGTACAAATTATCACTTGGTAAAAGGGATTCACATTTGGTCGAAGGAAGGACCGGGTCCCCATCGAAGGGGAGATAATCACGAAAATGGAAAAATTGGATAATGTCAATTATATTTTTTCAATAACTACTATGCAATAAAACCTGAAATTTATATGAAAACTTCTTGATATAGTAAAAATTTTATTTCGTCAAATTATGACCACAGGGGGTAGGTTTCCCACAATAGGGGATTAAGGATTAACATGGTATGGAGTAGATGTAAGTTTGTTCAAAGATTGATCATTGTTCGTTATTTTTGCCTCCCGGGGGTAGGGTGGGGCCACAATAGAGGGTCAAAGTTTTACATGCTGATATAAGAGAAAATCTTCTCCAGAACTACTGGGACAAAAATCACCAATCTTAAATGTGAAAGCATCCTGGTAGAATGTAAATTTAAATTTGTTAAAATGGTGATCCCTGGTGTCAGAATGTGGTCAAAATAATGGATTAAAACTATTGCTAGGTTATATAGGGAAATTTCTTTGAAAAATCTTCTCTAGAACAATCTGTACACAGGTTGTCAAATAGGCATGGAAGCATTTACATACAGTGTATATTCAAGTTTGATCAAATGGTTGCCGACTATGTTAGGATGGGGTCAAAATAAGGGACCAAAATGTTACATGGATTCATACAGAGAAATACAAAAAGGCGAAGTTAACATTGTGTCAAACGTAATCATCATCCATATATATAATATAATGATAAATCTTCTCAAGAACAGATAGTGAACAGTTTACCAAATTAATATGGAACATCAATACATGCACATTGTGTAGAGTCAGGTTTGTTCAATTGGAGGTCCCGGGGTCACAATAAGAAGTCTCAGATGAGGTTGGTAATTGTTTTTACCTTTAAAGTTGGTCCAATATCTTGAAAACTATTAAGACCCCCAACCTCAAACCATATATTTTATTGATCCTTATGATGAGACAAGTTAATCGACACACATGTGAAATGCCCCTGAGGTCATGATTAACTCCGCCTTTTGAAAATGGTTTAATATTTTCTAAAGTAATGTACCACTATCATCTGCTTATGGTGTGTATGCCTCTCAGTTGATTCGATACGCAAGAGCATGCCATGCGTATGAGGACTTTTTAAAGCGAGTCCAACTACTAACAAAAAAATTGATGTTGCAGGGTTATAACGAATCTCGTTTAAAGTCAACATTTCGCAAACTCTACGGTCTCTATAATGATCTTGTTTGTGATTGCAAATTATTACTAAGTCATATGTTGA
>CAJDSM010157926.1:0-14331 GCA_903981925.1 Ostrea lurida
ATTGATTAACTCGATTCGGTAATACGAGGAATATATTATTCCTGATTATGCTTTTGAATACGTATAGCAATAAGAGGGCTAATCTCTGTCAATAATCTGAATATCCACTGAACCGATGTACAAACTTGTGTAATGTCTTTGGAAAACCATGTCTATTTATATTCTCAGTTGGTCGTATTCGTACATCCTATTTATCTCCAGCAAAACCATGTCTCGATGTGCGAGAGAGCATAAAATGTTTACAAACGGTACAAAATTTTTTACTAAGAATATCAAGGGGCATCCAACTTGCGAAAGCTATCGGAGAGTGGGGACTATGAACAACATATAGAGCTTGACTGCATATCATACCTAGTTGATGTAGCAATATAACACCCACATATTCTCTGCAGAGGGAGAAATATGTGTGCCGAGGTCACGAGATTTAGAAGAGTAATAGTAATCTATTGATCGTATACATCGTAAAAATTTTATCGAGAATTTTCTTTTTCTCACAGATATCAACGGGCAGTTTAGACTGTCACAAAATCATCGGAAACACCACTATAGATATCTCAACTTTGCACACAATGTAACCTTGGCAAATAAGTACCCTAGTAGAACATTATCCCTTTTCGCTACGGGAGGTTTTAAGAGAAATATCTGATGAGGTGTGCCAGCACAGATATGGCAGTGGTCTAATCTCTGTATTCGGTATAAGAGCATGTAAGATAATAATCCTTTTGTATTCATATTCATTAGCTTAGAGCTTCAAACGATATAGGAGGATAAAAACTACTGTACAAAAATTTAATCGTAACAATAAAACAAAACTCGACTATTGTACCGGGCAAGATGAGTAAGTTTCTTGATGTATCGTGCTACAGAATAAAATGCACTATACAGAGTGTATATGAGGTTCCAATAGATACTCTTGAAAGATGCAGATCGTGTGCAATCCTGTGATCATATGAGGTTATGATAACGGAAACGAAAAAGCGTTTACATGAGAGATATATTTGTCTTTAGCTAGGATTCACGAAGTAGCAATAAGTACTGCTCAAATTCATTGATCCATGATCAGACTTTGTTCTGTGATTTGATCAGTGCGATTTAAACGTTAACCGTGAGACTGATCCAATCCAAATACGGAATTTTTGATGTAAAAATGTGTTTGTACACAACCATTTATAGCTGTATACAGGATATTATTTGCACGCCAAGAGCATAATGAATTTAATTTAGAGAGGTGTCTACTAATTGATAGTAAGTGTGTCTACCCTAATACTGTCAAAATCAATCTGTGTAGACACATGGATACCTTACTTTCAGAATTAACTAATATGACTATCTTTCATATTTAGCTGTGGCAAATCATCGTCATTTAATGTTATACCATTTATGATGTTTATGATTATTGAGAGTGTGTGTAATCGATTGAGTCAGAGATATTATTTATTTTGAACGGAATCACGCAAATAAACACATATTCTGGATTTTTTTTTAAGCTTCAACCTCCATCGGCTATCTCATTATCAAGATCCTAAACACTCGACGAAGGAAAAATAGAAGCAGATTTCGAGAGATGTGTATCGCTCAAGCATAATTCAAAATCATGATGAACTTGTCTAAACATACACAATCAGAACGAGAATGCACTAATATGAGTGCAAAATCCAATGTCTGAAGAGAAATATATAAGAAACGCAGGAATCGCGATATCAAATTCTGATTTGTATTACTCTTAAGGTACACATGAGAGGGGACTAATCTAATTTCAATCCATGGAATGAACCTAAAGAATAGGCGCACCTCAATACGAGAAAAAAAGAAGCCCTGCTATTTCTCGCTCTGCGAATTATCGCCACAATACTATTATATAATAGTGATTCATAGCGTTGTAAGGAAGAACCTATGGCTAGAAAAAAACTGAAAGATTTCTGAGAATTTTTTATAGCTTTAAAAAAAAGATAAATCAAAAGAGAGTAGGCTTATAGCTCAATTTGAAAAATCTCTGCCCTACTTGACCTAAACTATTCGAAACTCTTGTGATCTCGCAATTAACTTACAAATCTACTGGAGGTATCCCAATTATTACAAACCTCATTACATCCTGAGGCGTTGAATGCTGTGCAACGTTAGCTAGATGTGCATAAATCAAGGACATTAGAAAAACTTCTCTCGCTATTTCCATATATTATTAAAGTTGCTATTCACTGTAGGCCTTAAGTAATTTTGTCAAATTACAATCCATCTCTGTCCCAACATGACCAAATAGGCTCCTCTACTAACATTTGGGAAACTTCAATATCAGATAGCACGTTTCCTATATAACAACAATGATTCTGAGCAGATGAATTGTTGCAGTGCTAACATCGTCGACCGTAGAGTAAGTTTTAATGCACTACGGCTAAAGCGGACAAATAAAGTATTTGCTTGTTATCATACTTTTGTGTCTAAAGTAGTTCTGAGGTAGGTCGAAAAGATTAGCCATAAATCCTGGTTTGTCGACGGAGAATGACTTCATAAATTAAATAAAGTATAACTATATGACCTGCATATATATCCCTGGGCGTATCCTTATACTCTCAACGTTGAATTTTCTGCACGGTTGATCAACCGTTGCAGAGATATCGAAACGTGGAAAAAATAGATATGTCTTGACTTTTATTTCATAAGCAAGATTTGATAGAGAATCCTACACTCAGATCTATCCAATATCTCTGCACCCAAGGGTGACCCTTTAATTCTTCTCTGTCACAATGTTGTGATACTTGCACAATAATTTCTGTGCAAGTGACTGGCTTCATAGATGAGAAGTAACCTAAAAATATGATTTGCGAAGATCGATGCAAATCGTTGCGAGCATAAGAACTAGAGACCGGGACAATAACACGACAAAGATGATTTGATTTTATTTCAACAGTTAAGAAGGGCTAACTCTGTCAAAATAATCGACCCTGACCAACCTTCGAACTTGACCTGATATTCCTGTGCTGAATCATATGACCCAATTTGAGTTGAATGTGTTGACATTTGCTGTGATATGAACGTAACCAAATAATGAGGAGGACGGGAATGACGAACAGGGTTACCTATAATGCCCTGGCCATTTTATGGCGGGGGCATTAAAAATTCAAGATTAAAAGTAAACTGAGAAATAATATATCATGCGAATATATCATAGACCAGATCGTTGAATAAATTATCTCTTCTCTTCTCTCGCTCTCTCTATTCTCTCTATCTCTCTTCTTCGCTCTCTCTCTCTCTCTCTCCAACTAAATCTGGGTGATTTTATTCATAATATTTTCACTAAATCTGATTTGGGGACATTGGTGTTACACAAGTATGAAATAAACGGGATTCGAATCTGACTGGATTCCTAACATGGATCGTCTCATTTGAAGCTGTGAGTTTTGGGTCGTATATAGAGCTTTTAATGGAATTTTTTAAGGTAATGTATGTTTTGATGCATAATGTAGGAAATTTGCCAAGGAATTTTTAGGTCACTGAGTCCCTCATTGTGACCTATTGCATAATGCGTCGTCGGTGCGTTAACAATTTTTAAACATTTTTGCGCCGGTGGCACGAGTGCACAAACCGGCTTAATAAATAGGTGAATGGGTGGGCGGGCAGCGGGCGGGCGGGAAATAATTTTCTGTAACACTTTACTCAGTAACTACTTATCGTTAGCCATGACATATTTTAACATTTATCATCAGCGGGTGGTCCCATATGTGGGTCCGATTTCAGACCTGTCGACATTTACTTCCTGTTTACCTGACTTAGAATATATTTTCAGTGTTATTCTTAATAATAAGCCTAATTTTCGCACGAGTGCAAAACGGCTTATGAATGGTGAATGGTCGGGCGGGGCGCGTCAGGCGGGAATAATTTTGTGACACGGTACTCAGTAATACTTCGTTAGCCATCATGACCTTTGGATTCCATCATCAGCGGGTGGTCTCATATGGGGATCCGATTTAGACTGTCCGATGTCCATTCCTGTTTACGTGCTTAGAGATATGTTTCCAGTGTTATTCTACCCCCACCGCATCGATTGCGGAGGTATAATGTTTTTGCCGTCTGTCAGTCCTGTTTTTTCTGAACTCCTCTCAAAGATTTCGTGAAACTTTGGTGTGATGCAAACATAACGTGTAGAGCGCATATACACAGAAATTTTGATTCAATTTTTTTCTGGGAATTATGGCCCCTTTTGAACTTAGAATTGGCATAAATTAAATTTATACTACGAAACAGTTGTGTGTCAGCGGCAACTCCTCTGTAACCGCTCACAGATATCGTGAAACTTTTTAGTTTGAAGAAACATACATGTAATGCATATACTATCAGGAAGTTCTGATTCATTTTTTTCCTATGATTATTCCCTTTTGAACTTAGAAATTTGGCCAAATATTAAATATACATACTGAACAGTTTTCTGCGCATTCTCTAATACCCGTTCAACAATTTTCGTGAACTTTGTAATTAAATAAGGATACAGTGTAGATGCGCATTATTTAGCAGGTAAAACTGATGTGATTTTTTAAGGAGGAAGTTATATCCTTTGACCTTTTTACCAATTAAACCTAAATGGAAGAAGAATAAAAAAATTTTATTGGGGTAACATGTTGTATTAATGAAAAGATATATTACTTATTTTAGAAAAGAAATCCTAGTATAGATCAATAGTTAATAAATTTATATGTGTATCCAATTTAAACGATATTCAATTATGATTTTTCTACCTGATTGCCCAAACTGACATTTCATAATGGGCAGCATTCTCCAACATGGTGGGAGCGTGGGTATGTGGCTTGCTCACTTTTTTTCTTTCATTTCTTATAGTGCCAAATTTTCGTCTACAACTTTACTAGCAATTAATTACGTAGACTCAATGAACTTGATATCCCATCATCAGCGGGTGGTCATATGTTGATCGCGATTTCAGACATTCGACACTACTTCCTGTTACCGACATTCTTTAGCAGCACACCAGTGCCATTTCTGTCTTTGACGCATTTTAACTTCTTGATAATACGAGTCCAATTCTTTTAAATTTGGTATGAAGCAATTATTGTGGAAAGGGGCGCATAAATTGTTTTCAGGTCTCGCACAGCTTGGGGGCGGGCATAAACTGTCAAAGTGCCAATTTTAAAAAATCATCTTTTACAACCACACTGTCGAGAAACTAAATGCATAGTGAATTAGTAGGAAGAAGGCCTCTACCAAAAATTGTAAATGGGGTGGGGGGAGGAGCAAACATGTAAGATTATTGTGTTTATATGTACAACATATGAAAGACATCTTTAAATGTTGTGATATTAAATTCAAATAATGGATATTTGGAATGAAGCCAGGGGTTATTCTATTAAATTTTAAATCGGTGTTCCTAGGGGTAGGTGTTTTGGTATAGGGTGGATGCCAAATGGTCATGGACGAAATGTGTTCAATTAAATTTTTATGCTTACCCGAAAAAATTTGCGTCGTGTCGTCTGTCTGAGCTCATATCTTCCTAAGCATTCATCTAAATTTGATACAATACACGAAGGATTTAAGGTCAAATTGTTTCAAAAGGTTAAGGCTCACTCAGAACTTATAAAATAATTCCTTAATTCAACTTTTTAACATAGAAGTTTTTAACTACTCCTAACCCTTTCATCCTAATTGATCTTATATTCTTGGGACATGATACTTTGGATCAAGGTAATTGTAAAGGTCAAGGTCAAGCTAAAAGCATATACAATATAACAGGGGACAAAGTGCTATTTTAACAGTTCGAACAGTATTGGAAGATGTATCCCAAATATTAAACAGGTCAAATGGGTTTTCAGGTAAAGTTGTACTCAAGGTCATTGTTGAAAGTCAGGTCATGAGAAACATGTATCAAATACAATAAAAAAGTTCCTTATTTCAACGTTTTTGAACAGTATTGTTTCATATATCATATAATTAAACAAGTCAAATTACATTTAGTCAAAGGTGATTAAGGTCATTTTGTGAAGTCAAGGTCATAAAATTACTATAATCTGTATCTTGTAAATATGAAATAAAACTTTCATTTCAACATATTTTACAGTAATTGAACTTTCGTTTCATATAATAAAATAATCATACGGTAACCATTTTGATGCACCAGAATGCGCATTTCGACAAATTAGTCTCTTCAGTGACTGCTCAAACCGAAATATTGGAAATTCGAACATGAATTATTTTTAAAAGTGAACAATGAAGTGCCAAAGACGGAGCAAATACTTCGAAGATCAGAGCTATGCCTGAGGGAGATAACCTTAATTATATGATGAATTTTTCTTTAATTTTACTATTCAATTAAATATATATCGTATATATCTTCAAAGCCAAAGTTCATTGAAGAATATACCTTGTAGAGGAAACGTTCTTATTATGTGACTTTTTTTGAACAGGTATTGATCAATATAATGCTATATGTCGTACAAATAACGGAATAGGCAATGACTAACTGGCATTTCGTTATCTTAATAACCCTTATTCTCAACAGTTATGGTTCATCGTGTATCTTTGTCAATAAGTTTCCATTGATAGATGCAATTCAGGGAAGCATATTCTCAGTTTACTGAATATTCTTTTTTTTCTTCTTCTTGGATCACTAGTCCAATTCTTTTCAAATTTGTTTATATTGTAATTTCAGGACTTGCACCCAGGGCCATTAGGGTTGGTGCAAAAATTTCCAAAAAGTGACCAATCTTCAACATCTTCTTGACACCGAGTCTTTAGAGGAACTAAATGCAATGTGATGTAGAGCGGAAATCCTATATCAAACTGTAATTTTGATGATCCCTGGTGTAGGGGTTCTTCTGAACCCAGGGGGGGGGGTCGACTTGGTACATAGTGTTATATGTAAAACATAACATCTAATACTATTGAATAAATTACAATTATGATATTTGAAATGCCACGGAGTTTTCTATTACATTATGAATTGTAAATTTCGTGATTTTGCGAGGTTAGGGTTTTAGAATAGGGCGGCCAAACTGGTCATTGATGGAATGTGTCACAATTGAACATTTTATGCCCCCCGTGAATCGAAGACTGGGGCATATTGTTTTCTGTCCTGTCTGTATTCGTTATAAACTAACTCGGCTTATAATTTTTGAATGGCAAGTATAGGTTTTGATATAATGATGTTCCTTAGTACAAGACCTTTTCGTGGGTCCCAGAACATTTGACCTCTGACCTGATCTTGACTTAACTTTTAAAAACACTTAACATTAGCCATAATTTTGAATGGCAGAGATGGGCTTTTTATACTTTCAACAGTGTATATCCTTATGCCAAGCCTTTATCGTACCAAATGTTGACGTTGAATTTGCCTACATTTTAAACTTAATGGCGATAGACTTGGAATGTAAGGGATAACTTTCATATTCACATGTTATAATCTTATGAACAAGCCTTCCACTGGCAATGTGGAAATACGGACATTCGTGATTTTTTACAACATATCTTGTTTTTTAGCTCACTCTGAACCCTTCGTCAAGTGAGGCTATTCTGATCGCCTCTTGTCCGTCGTCCGTCTGTTACTTTTCCATTTTCGCCTTCTTCTCAAGAACCGCGGGCGAAATCACCAACTAATGAGGTAAATCCTCTTGGGTAAGTATTCTAGTTTGTTCTAATGGAAGACCAGGCCCTATCAAAGGGGAGATAATCACGTCCAAATGAAAAATAGGGTGGTGGTATTTAAAATCTTTTCTCAAAGATCCCACTGGCCCGAAAAGCTCAATTTATATGAAAGCTTACTTATATAGTGGAGATTCAAGTGTGTTCAAGATATAACCCACGGGGGTACGTGGGCCAATAGGGGATAAAGTTTACATATGATTATATAGGGAAAATTAAAAATATTCTTCTGAACACTGGGCCAGAAAAGCTGAAATTTATATGACAGCTTCCTGATATAGTGGATCAAATTTGTTAAATCATGACCCCCGGGGGTACGATGGGCCCCAATAAGGGACAAAGTCTTTGCATAATCATTATACTAGGAGATCTTTAAAAACCTTCCTCAGGAACACTGGGCAGAAAAAGCTGAAATTCATATGAAGCTTCCTGATATAGGTGGAATTCAAGTTTAATTAAATCATATCCCCGGGGTACGATAGGCTTGAATGGGATAAACGTTTTACATATGATTATATAGGGAAATTCTTTTAAAATCTTCATTGAAGAGAAGAGTTTGAATATTTACTGATAGCTTCTGATTGGAGTATTTTAAGTTAAGATAATGCCCCCCACCCATTTCAGGGTTGGACGGGAGCCACAATTTCATACGTATAAGTGTGACTCTTTTTAAAAACTTATATTATTCTTCATTCTTTGTGTTGAGACAAGTTCCCTTCATTGACCACTATGTGGAGGGCCTTTGGGGTCATGACGATTCGTTTTTTAAAAATGGTTTTGATATCTTGCAAACTTTGAGATCTCACTTAAACTATTATTTCTTTATCTCTGTGTTGAGCCAATTCATTGAAATAATCGTCATTTGATTGGTATTGGAAGATGACGAGTTAAATTAGTCCACATGGACATTAGTGCTCTTCATTGTGAAGCAGTGCTCATGTGAGCTGATGTGGCCCGGGCCTCTAGTTTATTTGTAATGCAAGCGATCAGTGTGCCTAGACCGTGGCTTTTAGCAAAGCCCGGCTAACAAGATGTGTTTGTGCACACTGATCTCCCGGATTTCCACTGCCAGTGAAACGGGGCCTTGCAAAACGGATATGCATTAATGTGAAAAAATATCCACTTACATATCAAAAAGTATGGTATGTTTTATAGTTTTTGAAAGTAGGTCAAACACAGGTAGGAGGTAACGAAATGTTGGTACCAGTCGAAAGGCTTGTCTAAAGGAACACAAATGTGAAATAATAGAGAAGTTCCTCACTTGCCATTCGAAGATTGCTCATGTTACAGTTTTATGAAAGTAATCAAACTTCAAGTCAAGGTCAGTGGAGTGTCAAAAATGTTGGTGGCTTGGTCATAAGGACAACGTGGAATATGAAGTCCCATCACTACTATTGAAAAGTTATGGTAATGTTGAAGTTTTTGAAAGTAGGTCACTTCAAGTCAAGGTTAGGAGGTCAATAACATTTTGGTACATAGAAGGGCTTGTCATAAGAAGACACTGTGAATATAAAAGTCATCCTTGCCATTCAAGTTATGACCAATGTAAAGTTTTTGAAAAGTTAGGTCCAAACTTCAAGGTCAATAGAGGTTTCAAACATTTTGGTACAGTAGAAAGGAGCTCTGTCATAGGATAACACACATGTGTGAATATATGAAACGTCCCATCACTTGCCATTCAAAAGTTATGGCCATGTTAAAGTTTTTTGAAAAGAGGTTAAAATTTGCAGGTAGGAGGTAAACATTTTTGGTACAGTAGAAAGGGATTGTTTATAACGAAACACCTGTGTATATTAAAGTCCCATCACTTTGCCATTCAAAGTTTGGTCAATGTTAAGTTTTGCAGAAAACGACAAACGGAGAACGGAAGACCAAAAACTATATGCCCCGATCGAAGATCGGGGCATAATAATTACTTTGGTTAACTCCACGCTGATTCACTCAAAGTACTCTGAAGTTGATATCAAAGCAAATGTTGAGTTCCTCATTGACAATATCTTTGTAGTGTTTTCCGATCAGGTCGTTCGCTAGTCATGTTTGGAATTCCCCATGACACGATTGTGCTCCTTTATGCTAAGTTATATTCTTGTGAGGCAACAATTTCATCCAACAGCTCTACATGAAAGATAGAAACTTAGCGGTGGCCTTTAATTCGACATTTCGATATATGTGACGACGTTTTTCTATATAATAATAATGATTTTCATTCATATATCGATTTAATTTATCCCAACGAACTAGAAATATAGGAAACCACAGAGTCTTCAAAGTCTGCTTTGTACTTGAATATCTTATTGAACATAGACATTAACGGCACACTAACAACTCAACTTTTCATCGTCAACTTCCCATACTAATGTAGCAATATTCCAAAATATCTCTCAACTTATTCGATATTTAAGAGATTGTTCTACGTATCATCAGTTTTTGAATCGAGGCAGGCTACTTAGAAACAAGTTGTTGTTGCAGGGGTTTCAACAGTCACATTTAATCTCTCAACTTATTCGATATTTAAGAGATTGTTCTGCGTATAATCGGTTTATTAATCGAGGCAGGATATTTACAAACAAGTTGTTGTTGCAGGGGTCTCAACAGTCACGTTTAAAGGCAGCATTTCGCAAATTATATGGTCGTTACAACGATTTAGTCTACAATTGGGTGAAATGTTGTCTGATGTGTTTCATAGCAATTGTTAAGCCGTTTTTCATACAATGATTTGACTACGGATTACTCCGTTTACCTGATCAAGACAATGGGCTCATGGCGGGTGTGACCGGTCAAAAGGGGATGCTTATTCTCCTAGGCACCTGATCCCACCTCTATTGTATCCAAGGGTCCATGTTTGCCCAACTCTTGTTTTTGTATTCTATTAGGGACTTGTGAGATTGATCACTGTTCGTTATCTTTGCCTTTCCATACAAAGCTACATCTCTAACAATTTTCAAACCTTGACATTAACCAGTTTAGAAATTATATTTGACATTAATCCGTTTATAAATTATATTATTAATGAAAAACCCTAGTGTACTATTTATATAGATACAGTGCAGACCACGAGTATTTCCCGTTGCATGTTGGTAAACACACGGTGTAAAATGGTATGTTACATCATAAGCACGGCGTTGCGCGGTGTATGTGTATTTCGAATACACAAGAATTCCACCATTTCTAAAATGCTTCATGTAGTTGTATCACACCGTGTCTATATGGGATCTTCTAGCAAGTAAAGAAACGGCAAATACAAAAATGTTAACTAAATTATCAGTGAAATGTTTAAGAGACTTTTGCAAGAGACTAAATTACGTGTAAATGCCGACATTCACGATTGTTCGAAGGAAGTCTCAAGAACTAGTTTAAAGGCCTACCTTGTTTTGAAAGCATCTGATGTGGGGCGAGAATCTCTTTTAAAACACTCGAAATCAAATGGATGTATCTATCGGTGGATTCCTTAATTTTGGACCAAATGTAACGTTACCATTAACATTTCCTTTTAGAAACGACAGCGATGCAATGGGCTTACGGCGGATGTGACCGGTCAAGAGGGGTTTGCTTACTCCTCCTAGGGACCCGATACCACCTCTGATGTGTCCAGGGGTCCGCGTTTGCCCAACTCTTGTTTTTGTATTCTATTTGGGATTTACGAGATTGATCACTGTTCGTTATCTTTGCCTTTACATTTAACTAGTTTTGAATAAAGTTGTAATTTCTATCTTGAAACTTTATATTCATATGCCATTCTGCATAATTGAATTATTGTTGCAAAATAAATAAAAGCGCTGACCTAGGAGGATATGACTTTTGTAGGCGGAATAAATCTTCATATCTTCCTCACTGCCGTGCAATAAATGTATATCTTAATAAGATATTATACATTTATTGCACGGCAGTAGGAAGATATGAAGATTTATTGTATATAACGACCTTAAGATAGTCTGAAATCTTTCGACATCCAGATACATGTCTTCAGTCTAAATGTAACATGGCGGCTTGATGACCCATTAGACTGAACATTATGAACAAGTTTCATATACTTTTTGCTGCTATCTTCTCCCAGACCTCTTTTTGATAAAGTTGGAGACCGCTGAATTTTGTACTTTGTCTTTTTTCAACTTCGTTCGTCAATATTGCTACTTATCTCTGAAGCGGAAAAACTCGTACACGTTCCTTGCCATTTCCAAAACCTTTCAGACTATATAAGCACGAACTATTCGCTAGTTACATGTAAGAACATCAAAATTAAATGCGTTTACAATATAGCGAGAACAGCCGAACACCTGTTTTAAATGTTTTCTATGGAAACTTGCAACATTCATATTTTTATACAACTTCACATGACAGCAGCCTAGCTGTGTGTATATTTTTGTTAAGGATATCAAACATTGCAGACAACACCTCTAGTACCTTTTGATCCCTTTTTTCATTTTCCAAACTGAGTTATCTCATTTTAGCATTTATTACAATATGTTAAGCATGGAACTTACGTGTGATTTTTCTTAAGAGTTTTATATCTCAAGATATTTTTGTGAATCTTACGATTGTCACAAGTCAGAACTTAAGACAATTTACGCCAAATCTTAAAGGGGCATGGACACGTTTTGAACTAAAAATGTTCAAATTTTAGATTGCCAATTTTGATGTTTAACATGCTTAATCAAATTATTTCTAGAGGTAAAAAAACCCCTGAAAGTCAGTTGTTGAGTTACAAGTAAGATAGTAAGATACAGCTCTCACGCAATATCTCGCTATAAAAACAAAGGGTTCGAGCTTGTTTTATGTGCTTCGTAGAAAAGTATCAAGTTTAAAAAATTGAGATGGACTTGGTGGTTTAGAATGAACTTTAAATTTGAAAACAATCTGCTGTTAAATGGAACATTTAGTACAGTACCCGCAACGTTTATCTTGACTGATACACGATTAGAACAGATACCGCACGAATAGGATAGGGAATTCACGCAGATACGATATAAGGATACACGCAACGATACGAAAAGATAAACGCAAAACTGATAAACGGAAAAACGTGATAAAACGATGTTCAACGATAGGACGCTGATACAGTACCGCAACGTTTTCTTGTACATGATAACACGATAGAAACGATCACGCACTATAGGATAGAATCACGACTGATACGATAGATAGCAGCACGTATACGAAAAGATAACGCAAAAACCTAATAAACGGAAAAACTGTAAACGATGTTCACGATAGACTGATAACGCAACACGATAAACGATCTTCACGATAAACGGAAAACCTGATAGAAATGTTGTAAATTTAGAAGCAATTTAGACGGAAAGAATTTGTATTACTACAACTAAAATTGCACATTCTTTTATGTGAAAATAACATTCAAGGGTTCAATATCCTTTATATACATAACACGTATATCTAAGAAATTCCTAATTGAAAAGGAATGCATGTACATTATGTGCATAACTAATGACGATACATTTTTTCTGTAATAATTTTACCAAGATCATATTTTTTTTCTTAAATTCCAACTGCGAATTTTTAATTAAATATGAGCATTGATCGACTCAGACCAGAGACTATTATAACATAAAGCTTTACCCACCTGTAGAATAAAAGCGTATGGTTTGATTCTTCATCGTCACACATGTACATGTAAACATATATACCCATTAGCAAATAAATTTGTCAGGGCGTTAGATGAATGCATTATAATTTCTAAGCAATCTGGCATTTTATCTGCTTACAATTTACTAAACGAAGAGCGCGCAAGCGTAGCATATTCATTTGGAGCTGGTGAATTTTTAAGGTTTTGGAAAACTGGAACACTATGTATTAAAAAGGTCACATTTTCACTGAATATTGTTTCCGTTGACTGCGTAATAATGGTGTTGGAACTGGTGTGTGTATTATTAAGCGCCCTATAAGCTTTTTGTAAACGTTCATAAATCAACGACTTAGACACATTTCCCATTTTTATACCCCTCCTTTTTTTTGTACATTAATCAACAAAATGAGCCGGTTTCCCCCTTCTCTTTCGGATACCTGTATGTGTAAATTGATCCAAGTGGCGGACCTAGAAGGGGGGGGGTCGATCTTGTCATTTGTTGAGAGATACATGCAGATATCTTAAACAGTGGATGTTGGGCGTGTTTTAATATAGATATAACGTCCCGGGTATAACGTTTGCTATCGTGTTTCAGAAGTTCTCTTTTTCTAGTGTCTATCATCTGGTAATGTAAAGTAAATGTACATGTGATTGTGGACTGAATTTAGCCAGGCTGTAATTATTTTAAGATAAATTAATTCGCTGGGGATGTGAAAAAAATCAAATAATATTTTGTCTGTGGCGAAGGATGTTGTAGTAAATCTACCGTCATTCACTGTTAAATTACATGTAATTTCGCTGCACGTTAGCTGTCTTGATACGATAGATCCCGCACTATGAGTAATCTAGTATCTAATATTCATAAATTTAAATATTCATTAATTGGTATTCTGATAACAAACATTAGACAATGACAAAAAGCGGCTTTTAAAAATATTGAATATCGAAACGCGCTATATGACCCATGTAAAAAATTTCCAATATACTATCGGCACAATGTACATGTATGTTCATGTACAAATAAGAAACACGTATCAGCACAAAGTCGCGCCCAAATGGCCGATTTTAGGGAGATGCAACACTCTCTGTTCTTATTAAAATTCGTGTGAAAT
>CAJDSM010157949.1:0-21693 GCA_903981925.1 Ostrea lurida
TATGAAACAGTATTAAAGTTGAAAGCTTTTATTGGCAACATTTATTCAATTATAAGTACGTATACGTGTATAGGCTTATTCGTAGACTGGGACATTTTAATATTACCCGATCTTAGCCTGGGACATTTTAAAATTAACTCATCTTAGCCTGGGGCATTTTAATATTAACTGATCTTAGCCTGGGGCATTTAAAGATTAACTGATTATGCTAATTCCTCAAAGTCAGAATACTCTAGGTACAAACGTATGGTATCGTTTCAGTCACAAAGGGGCGGGGCCCGCCGGAAGGAAATTGATCTCGCATTGCAATAGTTAACGAAGATTAGAACAAAAATGATAGACCTAAAAAACAACAACCCAAAACAAAACAAACAAATCCCAAACAACCAAACAAACACACCAAACAACAAAACAACAACCTCAAACACAAAAACAAACAACCCAAACACAAACAAACAACCCAAACACAAACAAACAACCCAACAAAAAAAACAACCTAACACAAAAAACACCCAACCATAAACAAACAAACCCAAACACAAACAACACATCCAACATAAAACAACACAAACCCAAACACAAAAAACAACCCAACACAAAAAACACCGCAAATACACAAAACAAACAACCAAAAACAAAACAAACAACGCACACAGAACAAACAAACCCAAACATAACAACAACCCAAACACAAAACAAACAAACCCAACACACAACAAACAACCCAACACAAACACAAACCCAACACAAAACAACAAACCCAACACAAAACAACACAACCCAAGAACAAACAAACAAACCAAACACAAAACAAACAACAACACCAAAACAAACAAACCCCACAAAACAAACACCGCAAACACATAAACAAACAACCACAAACACAAACAACAACCCAACCAAAAACAAACAACCTCAAAACAAACAAACAACAAAACAAAACAAACACCCACACAAAAACACAACCAAAAAAACAACAACCCAAACACAAAACCAAACAAACCCAACACAACAACCAAACCAAACCAAAACAAACACCCAAAACCAAAACAAACAACCCAAACACAAAACAACAAACCCAAACACAAAACAACAACTAAACACAAAACAAACAACCTCAAAAAACCAAACAAACCAAACAAAAACAAACCCAAACAGAAACAACAACCCAAACACAAACAACACAACCCCAAAAACACACAACCCCAAACAAAAAACAACCCAACACAAACAAACAAAACCCAAACACAAACAACACAACAACACACAACAAAACAACCCAACACACAACAAACAACCCCAAACACAAAAACAACACAACCCACACAAACAAACCACCAACAACACAACCAACCACAAACACACAAAAACAAACAACCCACACAAACAAACAAACCCAAACACAAACAAACAACTCAAACACAAAACAAATCAACCAAACACAAACAACACAACCCAAAACAAAACGAACCAACCCCAAACCAAAACAAATCTAGTTAACAACAAACCACAACACATAAACAACAATTCCTCAACACAAAACAAACAACCCAACACAAAACAAACACCCCAAAACACCAAAACAAACATCCCAAACACAAACAAACAACAAACACATAAAAACAAATCTCAACACAAAATAACAAATCCAAACACCCAAAACAAACAATCCCAAACCAAAACAACACAACCCCAACAAAACAACACCTCAAACCACCAAAAAACAACCCAAACACATAAACCAAACAACCCAAACACGAAACAAACAATAACAAAAACCCAACACAAACAAACAATCCCTCAAACACAAAACAACAACCAACACAAAACAACACAACCGTCACAAGAAACAAACAACCAAACACAAAAAACAATCCCAAACACAAAACAAACAACCAAACACAAACAAACAAAAACAAACAACCAAACACAAACAAACAACCCAAAAACACAAAACAAACAAACCCAACACATAAACAAAACCAACCTCACAAAAACAAAACAATCCAAACCAAAAAAGACAACCCAAACAAAACAAACAAACCCAAACACAAAACAACACAACCTCAACAATAAACAACACATCCCAAACACAAAAAACAACCCAAACACAAAACAACAATCCCAAACACAAAACAACAACCCAAACACAAAAACAAACAATCCTCAAACCGACAAAACAAACAACCCAAACACAAAACAACAATCCTCAAACACATAACAAACAACCCAAAACACACAAACAAACACCCAACACAAAACAAACAACCCCAAACACATTAACAAACAACCCAAACACAAAAAACAACAACCCCAACACATAAACAACAAACCCAACACAAAAAACAATCCCACAAACAACAACCCAAACACAATAAACAAACAATCCCAAACACAAAACAACAATCCTCAAACACATAAACAAACAAACCCAACCAGTAAACAAACAACCCAAACACATAAACAAACAACCCCAAACCAAAAACAAACAACCCACAACAAAACAACAACCTCAACAAAAACAAACACCCAAACACATAACAAAACAACCTCACACAAACAAACCAACCCAAAACAAAACAACAACCCAAACAAAACAAACCAATCTCAAACACAAAACAACAAAATCCCAAACACATAAACACAAACAAACCCAACACAAAACAAACAACCTCAACAAAAACAACAACCCAACACAAAAAACAAACCAAACACAAACAAACAAATCTCAAACACATAAACAACACCCAAAAAACAACACAATCCCAAACCAAAAAACAACCCAAAACACAGAAACAAACAAACTCAAACACAAACAACAAACTCAACACATAAAACAAAAACCCAAACACAAAACAAACACTCAACACAGAAACAAACAAACCAACACATAAACAAACAAACCCAACACATAAACAAACAACCCAAACACAAAACAAACATCCCAAACCAAAACAAACAACCCAAAAAAAACAAACAACCAACACAAAACAAAACACCCAAAACAAAAAAACAATCCCAAACACAGAAAAACAACCCAACACATCAAACAAAAACCCAAACCAAAACAAAAACCCAAACACAGAACAAACACCCAAACACAACAACAAAGCCCAAAACACAAAACAAACAACCCAACACATAAACAAACACCCAAACAACACAAAACCAAACAACCCAACACAAAAACAAACAACCCAAACACAAAACAAACAACCCAAACACAAACAACAAACCCAAACACAGAAATAACAAATCCCAACACAAAACAAACAATCCCAAACACCAAAACACACACCTCAAACAAAAACAAACAACCCAAACACATAAACACCCAAACACAAAACAAACAACCAAACACAAAACAAACAAAAAACAAACAACCCAAACACAAAACAAACAACCCAAACACAAACAAACAACCCAACACAAAAACCCAAAACAATACAAACCCAAACACAAACAACAATCCTCAAAACAAACAAACAACCCAACACATAAACAAACAAATCCCAAACACAAAACACACCAAAACAAACAAAATCCCAACACAAAACAAACAACCCAAACACAAACAAACAACCCAACACATAAACAAACAAACCCAAAACAACAAAACAAACAACCAAAACAAAACAAACAATCCCAAACACAGAACCCCCCCCCCCAAAACAACACAACACAACCACAACCACACCCAACCAACAACCACTACCAACCCACAACCACACAACCACACCGCACAACCCCAACCCACAACCCCCACACCACAAACACACCAAACAACAACCACACCCACTAACCCCACAACCACACACACAACCCACACCAAACCCACAACACACCCACAACCCACAACCACAAACCCAACATACCAAACCACAACACACCCACACCACTAACCACACCACAACCCACAACCCACTAACCACAACACCCAACCACAAACCACAACACACAACACCACAAACCAACTCACAACCACAACCCAAACCCACACAACACCACAACACATAACCTACAACCACAACCCACAACCCACACCACAACACTAACACAACCCAACCCACACCACAACCACGAACCACACGACAACCCACACCGACAACACAAACCACACCCACACCACTAACACACAACCGCCCACAACACAAACCCAACATCACAACCAACAACCACATAACCACACCACAACCACTAACCACCCACGAACCACAACCCACAACCACATAAACCACAACCACAACCCACACTCACCCACCCACTAACCCACACCACAACCACAACCACAACTAACACAACAACTACACGCACCCACTACACAACCTCAACTAAACCCACTAACCACAACCCACAACCCCCACGTATGCACTTTATCTTGAATACTTTCGCGCCCTTGTTCCTCTCCTCTACCTCTCGTGCTTTTTCTTTCCCTTCCGTCTTCTGATTAATTGACCATAGCTTCACACTCCTAGCGACGACCGTGCTTCTCAGACCTAACCACAACACAAACCCCACAACCCACAACCCACAACACAACCAAACCACAACACAACTACAACCCACAACCCCCACACCACAAACCAACCCACAACAACAACCACCAAACTACAACCACACCACAAACCCCACAACCCCACCCTAACCCCACCAAACCTCTCGTTCTATTCACCCGATACCGCGCTAAACTATCTCTAATCCTCCACTTACGTACACCACCCTGCTGTCATACCCTTGTATACCCACCCCTATCCTATCGCATGATCATATAGTCCCCACATATAGCTCTACAACTCTATAGCTAGCTCAGATTGCTAACCTACCGACATAAAACTTCATAGTGCTACTCTCCTAACACTCATGCGGCCATCCTTATGCATTAGCCGCACAGTCTGATTTCATCACGATTAACACAACCTCTAAACACACTCCAACCCCAACCACACTCTTACAAACACACCACAACCCTACAACCGCACAACAACAAACCCACCAACCACAACCACAAACCAACTCAACAAACCCAACAAACACAAACAGCCAACGACACCAACACCCTCGTCTGCTACTCCTGAAGCCTTGCGACAGTGTGAATATCGTTTGCCACGTACTAGCCAAACAACCACAAACACCAACCACAATTAACCCACAACCACAAAACCACACACAACCACACTCTCAACCACACCCACAAACACAACCCAAACACAACCACACCCCTACCCACAACACACACCCCACAACCCACAAACCACAACCAACCAAACCTAACCAAAAACCCCACAACCCACCAACCACAAACAACACAACCAACAACCACACAACCCCACTAACTCACAACCCACAACCACAACCCACAAACCACCACAACCACAACCGCCACAACCCAAACCACAACCACAACCATAATCACAACCCACACACCACAACCAAAAACAACACAACCCAACCCACACCACAACACCACCTCCAAACACACACACCAACCACCCAGAGACGCTAGCTATGGTGGCCGACCTTCATGAATGCCTCAACCCCACAACACACCACCCGACCCAACAAACTTATATATTACCACAACCCAATTACGTAAACCCCTTATACCCAACCCTTCTTATTACATCAATTATACTCGGTTCCACTATCCACCGCTTACACCTAACCGTAAAAACCTCTCCCTTGAAGTAGACAGTAAACGTGATCACTTTCTACGAAAAGTCCG
Organism: Ostrea lurida; assembly: GCA_903981925.1. NCBI lineage: Eukaryota > Metazoa > Mollusca > Bivalvia > Ostreida > Ostreidae > Ostrea > Ostrea lurida. The sequence goes on from CAJDSM010157949.1 coordinate 5,723, forward strand.
TACAATTTACACTGTGACACTCTACCCTATTAGGGGACGTACTTGCATCCCCCTTTCTTCTGCAGCTATTCCTCCGTCCTCTCATACCGTAGTAACACAAACCACAACCAAACCCACAACCCACAACCCCACTCACAACTACACCACCAACCACAACACAACCAACACCACCACACCACCACCACCCACCCAAACCCCGACGCCACTCACCAACTGTAAAAACTCCGCGACGCCCCACGCCTATCCGAAGAACCCTTCCTTCCGCCGCTTAACGACTGCTTTGGCCATGAGTACCAATCACCACATCTTACCCCCCATCTCATTGATCTTACTCCGCGTCCCTCCTCCTTCTCACCTCATTACCGCTGCGCAAGACCTTATCTCAGCAATATCTTATCTTTTGACGACCGTAGGCAGGCTAACCGTACCACCAACCCACCAACCCACCCACCAACCGCCGCCATTAAACCTTAGCTACATTAATACCTCTATCGTAAAACCACCCATAGGACACCCCTCAACCCTGCCCTCCTTCCTCAATCGACATATTCCACACCGACACAAAGCTCCCCGCGTTTACTTCCTAATTCGCTGAACCTTACCCACTACCACCCTTGCTCTTCGATCACGCACAAGCACCACATCCCGAAATTTGCGCCCATAATGTCTCCCCGCCTCAACCGGCAAGCTTTATACTTATACGAGCATCACAACTTTTACATATGAGCACATGCAGACAATCACCCACAACCCCCGGGACTCGCCACACAAATCCATAATCTATCGGAACACACGAGATCTAACAACCCCGTCAGCATCCTACCACACACATTCTTTACACACTTGGACCATCACACCTATCTCCTGCGCTTAGCGTTCGTCAGTCCCGAAACGACAAAACAAATCACTCGTAGAGGATCCCACCAACCCTTACATAAATTATCCTCGCATAACCAGCCCCAAAAGATCGACAAAAACGAGCGCTTCTCTATTTCGTCGTCGCAAACGATGAGACATCCCTCTCCGAGGATACATCACAGCACATGCGACACAAACACAAACATTCTCACTATCACCCCAAAGACGCCACACAACTAGCTAGCAATATCTTCACTCTGCTCCTCAAACAATTCGCACCTAACTAAGAGCATCTCCTATCCAACCGAAAACAGACAACGCGTCTGTCAATACGCGCCGGATCTCTCATGGATCAACACAGTAAACAACACAAACCTCCACTATCTATCCCACAACGCTTACGTTCGTGACTCGACGCCGCTCGGTCATACAACACAACACTAAACCAAATCAGTCTCATAGAACAACCAACCTAACGACACGTTGAAATAACTAACGCACAGAGCCCGACGACCTAACCAAAATACATTGAACAAAAAACAAACAGAACCCAAAACAAACACACACCAAACACAAACAAACAAACCAAACACAACAACAAACAAATCCCAAACACATAAACAAACAAACCCAAACACAAACAACAAACCCAAACCCAAAACCAACACAACCCCCACAAAAAAAACCCACAACCACGATGTGCTATCCCTCGGATCACAAAGCTACTCAAACGAGTTTACACAATGTATAGTACATGATACTAACCCATTCGGTCCCTCGCCGCCCATCACCCTCCAGATCACTACCAGTTCAAACCAACCTCAACGAGTACATCTAACAAATATCCCTGTCTACCGTCTCTCGTACATAACCAAACCCAATAACTCCGTCATACAACAAAACACAACAAACCCAAACCCACAAAACAAACAAAATCCGCAAACACATTAAAACAACAATCCTCCAACACATAAACAAACAATCCCAAACACAAAACAAACATCCCTCAAACACATAAACAACAACCTTCAAACACATAAACAAAAAATTCCAAAACACAAAACAAACAACCTCAACATAAAACAAACAAAGCCCAAACACATAAAAACAAACCCAAACACATAATCAATACAAACCTCAAACACTTAAACAACACAAACCTCAACATATAAACAAAAACAAGTCCCAAACACATAAACAAACAAAACCTCAAACACAAACAAACAAGCCTCAAACACAAAAACAAAACAAACCTCAACACATAACACAAACACAACCCAAACACAGTAAAACAACACAACCTAAACACAGAAACAAACAATCCCAAACACAGTAATACACAAAACCTCAAACACAGTAAACAAACCAAAGCCCAACACAAAACAAACAAATCCTCAAACACAAACAAACAATCCCAAACACATAAACAAAACAAACCTCAAACACTAAACAACAAACCCAAACACAAAACAACAACCCCAAACACATAAACAAACAACCCAAACACATAAACAACATCCGCAAACACAGAACAAACACCCACAACACAGAACAAACAACCCCAAACACAAAACAAACAACCCAAACGACATAAACAACAACCCAAACACAAACAAGACAAATCCCAAACACATAAAAACCAACCCAAACCACAAAAACAAACAAACCCCAAACACATAAACAACACAAGCCTCAACAAAAACAAACAACCCAAACACAAAAACACCCAAACACAAAACAAACAAACCCAAACACAAACACAAGAACATAACAAACCCCAACACAATAAACAAACACACCCAAAACACCAAAACAGACAAAACCTCAAACACAAAACAAATCCAGAAAACAAACAAACCCAAACACAAAAACAACAAACCTTCACAACACATAACACAACAATCCCAAACACAGAAACAACAACCAAACACATAAACAAAACAAACTCAACACAAAACAAACAAAACCCAACACATTAAACAAGACAACAACACATAACAACAAACCAACACAAAACTAACACAATCCCAACACACAAAACAAGACAACCCAAACACAAAAACAAACAACCCAAACCACAAAACAAACAACCCAAACCAAAAACCAAACAAATCCCAACACAGAAACAAAACACAAGCCCACATAGAAACAAACAACCTCAAACACACTAAACGAACAACCTCAAACACATAACAAACAATCCTCACAACACATAAACAAACAATCCCAAACACAAAACAAAACCAACACAGAAACACAACCCAAATCACATAAACAAACAAACCCAAACACAAAAACAAACAAACCAACACAAAACAAACAACCCCAAACACATAAAACAACAAACCCAAACACAGAAACAACAACAAATCCGCAAACACAAAAAACAAACAAATCCCAACACAAACAACAACCCAAACACAATAACAACCAAATCCCAAACACAAAACCAAACAACCCAAACACAAACAAACAATCCCAAAACACAAAAAAACAACCTCAAACACAGTAAACAAACAAACCCACACAAAACAACACAACCCAACAATAAACATAACAAACCCAAACACAAAAACAAACCAAACCCAAACACAAAACAAACAATCTCAACACAAAACAAACAACCCCAACACAGAAACAACAATCACAAACAACATAAACAAACAAAACCCAACACAAACAAACAAACCTCAAACACATAAACAAAACACCAACATAAAAAAACATAACCAAACACAAAAAAACAAACCCAACACAAAACAACCAAACCCAACACAGAAACAACACACCACACAAGTAAACAACACAACCCAAACACAAAAAACACCCACACAGAACAAACAATCCCAAAACACAAAACAAACAATCCTCAACACAAAACAAACAACCAAAACACAAAAACAAACAAACCAAACACAAAAAACAACAAACCCAAACACAAAAAACAAACAAACCAAACACAGAAACAAACAACCCAAACACAAAACAAACAAACCTCAAAACACATAAAACAAAAAAGCCCAAACACAGTAAACAACACACCCAACACATAAACAAACAACCCAACACAAAACAAACAACCCAACCACAAACAAACAACCAAAACACATAAAACAAAAACCAAACCATAAACAAACAAACCCAAACACAAAAACAAAACAAACCCAAACACAAAAACAAAACAACCCAAAGCACAAAACAAACAACCCAAACCACAACAACAAACCTCAACACGAAACAACACAAGTCCTCAACATATAAACAAACAAACCAAACACAAACAACAAACCCAACACACAAAAACAAACAAACCTCAAACAAAAACAAACAACCTAAAACAAAACAAACAATCCTCAACACACTAAACAAACAAAACCCAAACACATAACAAAACAAACCAAAACACAAAACAAACAAGCCCAACATAAACAAACAAACCCAAACACAAAAAAACAAACCAAACACATGCAAACAAAACAAATCCCAAAACACAACAACAAACACAACACATAAAACACACACAAGCCCAAACACAAAAAACAACCCAACACATAACAACAAACCCAAACACAAAACAAATCAACCTCAAACACAAAACAAACAAATCCCCAAAACCACACAAAATAACAACCAACACAAAACAAACAACCAACACAAAACAAACAAACCCAACACAAACCAAACAACCAACACAAAACAAACAACCAAACACAAAACAAACAACCCAACAAAAACAACAGCCAAACACAAAACAAACAAACCAAACAAAACAAACAATCCAAACACATAAACAAAACAACCCAAACACAAACACAACACCCAACACAAAACAAACAACCCAAAACAGAAAAAACAAACCCAAACACAAAACAAACAACCCAACACAAAACAACCCCAAAAACACAAAACAAACAATCCAAACACAAAAACAAACAACCCCAAAACATAAACAAACAACCCAACACAAACAACAAACAACCAAAACATAAAACAACAACCCAAACACCAAAAAAACAACCCCAAACACAAAACAAACAACCAAACACAAAAATCACAATCTCAACATAACAATCAATCCCAAACCAAAAAACAATCCTCAACACAAAACAACAACCCAAACACATAAACACAAACAAGACAAACCTCAACACAAACAAACAACCCAAACACAAAACAAACAACCCAAACAACACAAAAACACACAACCCAACAAAAACAATACCCAAACACAAAAAAAACCCAAACACATAAAACAAAACAATCCCAAACCAAAACAAACAAAACAAACAAAGCCCAAACACAAAACAAACAATCCCAACACAAAATCCAAACAAATCCCAAACACATAAACAAACAACCAACAAAAACATAACAAACTAAACACACAAATATACAACCTCAACACATAAACAAACAAATCCCAAACACAAAAACAACACAACACAAAAACATCACAATCCTCAAACACATAATACACACCAACACAAAAAAACAACCTCAAACACAGTAAACAAACAACCAAAACATAAAACAAACAACCTCAACACATTAACAACACAAACCCAAACAAAACAAACAAACCAAACAAACAAACAAACCAAACACAAAAACAAACACCCAAAACACAGAAACAAACAAGCCTCAAACACAAAACAAACAAACCCAACCAACAACACACATCCCAAACAACAAAACAAACAAACCCAAAACAAAACAAACAACCCAAACACATAAACAAACAAATCCCAACACAAAACAAACACCAACAAAAAAAACAACAACCCAACACAAAACAAACAACCCCAACACAAACAAACAAGCCAAACCACATAACACAACCCAACACATAACAAACAAACACACAGAAACAACACAACCAATAAAAACAAACAAACCCAACACAAAACAAACAAACCCAAACACAACAACAAACCTCAAACACAAAACAACACCCAAACACAAAACAAACAACCTCAACCACAGAAACAAACAACACCCAACACAAAACAAAACAACCCAACACAAAACAAACAACCCAACAAAACAAACAAACCCCAAACACAAAATAACACAAAACCCCCAAAACACATTAAACAAACAAATCCAAACCACGAACAAACACAACCAACATAAACAAACAAATCCCAACACAGTAAAAACAATCCAAACACATAAACACAAAAAAACAACACAAACACAACAACAAACCAAACAACAAAACAAAATCCCAACACACAAAACAACAACCAAACACATAACAAACCAAACCCTAAAACATAAACAAACAGAACCCAAACACAAAAAAACATCCTCAACACAAAACAAACAACCTCAAACACAAAACAAACAATCCCAAAAAAAACAAACAACCCAAACACAAAACAAACAAACTCAACACATACAACAACCTCAAACACATAAACAACAAACCACACAAAACAAACAACCCAACACATTAAACAAACAAGCCCAAAACAAGAAACAAAAACCCAAACACAAAACAACAACCCAAAACAAACAAACAACCAACACAAAAAAAAACCCAAACAAAAACAAACAACCAAACAGAACAACAACCAAAACATAAACAAACAATCCCAAACACAACAGACAAACCCAAACACATTAAACACAAACCCAAACATCAAAACAAACATACCCAAACACAAAACAACACACCCACATAAACAACATCCAAACACAAAAACAACCTCAAACACAAAACAAACAACCCAAAACAAAACAAACAATAAAACAATCAAACCCAAACACAAACAACAACCCAAACACAAAACAAACAAACCCAACACAAAACAACAAAACAAAGACAAAGCCCAAACACAAACAAACGAACCAAACACAAAACAAACAACCAACACACAAAACAAACAAATCCCAAACACAAAACAACCATAAACAAACAAACCCAAACAAAACAAACAATCCCAACCCAAAACAAACAATCCCAAACACAAACAAGACAAACCAAACAAGTAAACAAGACAAAATCCAAACACATAACAACAACCAAAACACAAACCCCTCCCCCCCCAAAACAACACAACTCACAATCTTCTCCAACCACAACCACACCTCACACCATACACAACCACACCACACCCACTAAACCCACACAACACCACCACAACACCACAACCCACAACGCCCACAACCCCACACCAACAACCACTAACCAACAAACTAACCCACTCACAACTACAACCACACCACAACCACAACCCTACAACCCACACCCACAACCACACCCACACCACCCCACAAACCACAAACCCACAACCAAACAACAACCACAACCCACACCCACAACCCACACAACCCCCACAACCTACAAACCCAACACCACAACAACACCCAAACCCACACACAACCACTAACCCTACAACCCAAAACACAACTCACAAACCCACAAAACAACCACACCACAACCCAACAACCACACCAAACCACAACCGACAACCACAACCCACAACCACAATCCCACACCACACAACCACACCACACCACAACTCACAACCCACACCCTACGAACACCACAAACCTGCCCAACCCAACACAACCACAACCAACTTAAACCACCACCACAACCACAACCCGACAACCTACCCAACCACAACCCACAACCCAAAACAACACACCACAACACCCACTAACCGACAACCACACACAAACACACCCCACCAACAACCAAACCACCAACACAACCACTACACCCACAACACTAACCAACCCACAACCGACAACCCAAACACCCACAACCCACAACCACAACCACAAACCACAACCAACCCCATAACAACAACCAACAACCCATATTTAATTTCCGCCTCGCTACATCGTCACTCCCCGGTCCATATCATCCATCCGTCTAATGGCTACCAAACCACAACCACAACACACCAACCCCACCAACCACAAACACAAACTAAAACAACCACAAACTCACAACAACCACAACCACAACCCAACAACCACGACACAACCACATAACCACAACCACAACCTCCACAACCACAACACAACCACAACCCACACACAACTACAACCACAACCACACCACACCCACAACCACTAACCACAAACATAACACAACCACAACCTCACAACACACACCCCAAACAAAACACAACCACAACCAACAAACCCACAGACAAACCACAACCACTAACAAACCACAACACACCACAACAACATAACCACAACCTACAAACCCACAACCTCACAACCACAACTCCACCACAACCACACACATACCACAACACCCACACCACAACCACAACCACAACCCACACACTACAACCCCACACTCACATAACCACCAACACACACGACACACTAACCACACAATCACAACACCACACAAACCCACAACCCACAACCACTACCGACAACCACCAACCACAACCCACCACACGCACCACAACCACAACCCCACACCCACAAACCCAAACAAACCAACACCACAACACACAACCCACAACCACAACACAACCACACCACAACCCACCAACCACAACCACAACCACAAACCACACTCACAACACAACCCACAACCACAACCACAACCACAACACACACACACCCACACCACAACCACAACCAACAACCACAAACCCACCCACAACACTCACAACCCACAACCCACCCCACACCACAACCACAAACCACTAAACAACCCCACAACCTACTAACCGCCAAACACAACCAAACCCAACCACAACCAACCACAACACCAACCACAACCACACAAAAAAAAACCCAAACCACAACCACACCCCTACACCACAACCCACAACCACAACACAACACAACCCACAACAACAACCACACCACAACCACTGAACCCCACAACCCACACACACAACCCCACAACCACAACCACACCACCCAACACCACACCCACAACCCAACCCCGCCCCCCCAAAATACAAACACAAACAACCAAACCTCAAACAAAAACCAACACAACCAAACAAAAACAAAAAAACCAAACACTAGAAAAAACAAATCCTCAAACACATAAACAAACAAACCCAAAACAAAAACACACAACCTCAACATAAAACAAACACACCCACACAAAAAACAACCTCAAACAAACAACACGCAAACACAAAACAAACAACCAACACAAAACAACAACCCAAACACAAAACAAACAAACCCAACACACAAAAAACAAACAACCCAAACACAAAAACAAACAAACCCAACACAAAACAAAAAAACCAACAACAAAACAACAACCAACACAAACAAACAAATCCCAACACAGAAACCAAACAACCTCAAACCAAAAACAACCCAAAACAAAAAACACAACCAAAAACACATAAACAAACAAACCACCACAACACAAAAATGAACAATCCCAAACACAGAAACAAACAAACTCAAACACAAAACAACAATCCCAAAAACAAAAACAACAACCCAAACACATAAACAAACAATTCCCAAACACAAAAAACAAACAATCCAACACACAGAAACAAACAAACCCCAACACAAAACAACACAATCCCACACAAAAAAACCAAATCCAAACAACATAAACAAACAACCCAAACACAAACAAGACAAAACAAACACAACACACAAAGCCTCAAACACAAAAACAAACACCCAAACCAAAACATGCAAACATCAAACACAGAAAACAACTAAACACAAAACAAACAACCCAAACACAAAAAGATCACAACCAACACAAACATAACAACCTCAACACAAAACAACACAATCCCAACATATAAACAACAAACCCAAACACATAAACATAACAAAACCCAAACAAAAACAAACAACCAACACAAAACAAACACCCAATCACATAAAACAAACAACCCAAACACAAACAAACAACCTCAACACAAAACAACAACCCAACACAAACAAACAAACCTCAAACACAAAACAAACAATCCCACATAAAACAACAAACCCAAACACAATAAAAACAAATCCTCAAACAAAAACAAACAATCCTCAACACATAAACAACACATACCCACAAAAACAAAAACCCAACTGACAAACAAACAATCCTCAAACACACAAACAAACAAGCCCAAACACAGAAACAAACAAACCCAAACACAAAAACATAACAAACCTCAAACACAAAACAAACAATCCCAAACACAAAACAACAACCATCAACACATAAACAAACAACCCACACAAAAACAACAAAACCCAACAAAACATACAAACCCCAACCAAACAAACAGTCCCATAACACAAACAAGACAACCCAACACAGAACAAACCAAACCCAAACACATAAAACAAACAATCCCAAAAAAAACAAACACCAAACACAAAACAAGACAACCCAAAACACATAAACTAAACAACCTCAAACCAACTTCCACAAACCCAAATCGTGACTTCATTACGCAACACCACATTCGCTCATTGAACGTCCGCGATAACTTTAAATTATCTTATTAAAAAATCATCCCTAATCCTTAACCATTGCCTAGATAACGCTACGCGCTGAAGGGATACGCACTGCTACTACTCCTTATCACTTCCCTACTATATGCAATTCAACGTAGAACTGACAAACACAATGAACAAAGCTAAACCAACCCAAACAATTGACTCGCAAAACTCCTACTTCAGATACTCGTCATTTGAACTTACGCCTCTAAGTCGCATCTACAGTACTCTCTCCTCCAAATTACAGCTACAGGATGCTAGCACTCTATCATTCCGACATCTATAAACCATATATATCAACAGACTAAAAGAGGCCCATAAAACCAAAACAACCTCAACACAAAACAAACACCAAACACAAAACAACAACCTCAAACACAAAACAAACAAACCCAAAAAAACAAATCAAACCCAAAACAAAACAAACAACCCAAACCACATAAACAAGACAAACCCAACACAAACAACACAGCCATGAACTCACAAACACCACTCCGAAGCGTACTCCTCAAAAGATCGACTGCATAATATCCACACACTCGCAATAACAGAAACAAAAATCCAAACACCACTCGTAAACAAACATACGCGCCCACATCCATTCTGCTGCGTCCTAATTCCATCTCTAAAGAACATACCCTTCTGCCCATTATACGACAAAACAAACAACTCAAACACAAAACAAACAACCCAAACACAAAAACAAACAATCCAAACACAAAACAAACAAACCCAACAAAAACAAACAACCCAACCACAAACAATACAAACCAAAACAAACAAGACCAACCTCAAACACAAAAACAAACACCCAAACACAAAACAACACAACCCAAACACAGAAACAACAAATCCTCAAACACAATCAAACAAACAATCCCCTAACACCACAAACAAACAAACCTCAAACACAACAACAATCCCAAAACACAAACAAACAAGCCTCAAACACAAAACAAACAACCTCAAACACAAACAAACAAATCAACACATAAACACACACAACCCACAATAAACAAACAAAACCAAAAACATAAACAAACAACCTTCAAACACAGTAAACAACAAATCCCAAAACAAAACCAAACAAGCCAAACACAGTAAAAAACAACAATCACTCAAGTACATAAACAAACAACCCAACAACAAAACAAACACAACCCAAAACAGAAAACTAAACAGCCAACAAAAAAAACAATCAAAAAAAAAAACAAACCCAACCAGAAACAAACAAACCAAACACATAAACAACACATCCCAACATAAATACACACAGCCCCCAAACACAAAAGAACAATCCCAAACACAAAACAACAACCCAAACACAAACAAACAACCCAAAACAAAACAAACACCCAAAACACAAACAAACAAATCCAAACACAAAACAACAAATCCCAACACAAAAAACAAGCCCAAACACAAACAAACCAATCCAACACATAAACAAACAAACCAACACATAAACAAACAAATCCCAAACAAACAACACAACCCAACACAAAACAAACCAAGCCAACCAAAAAAACAAGCCAAAACAAAACCACAACAACCCAAACACACGAAACAAACATCCAACACAGAACAAAACAAATCCCAAACACAAAACAAAAAACAAACCAAACACATAAACAACAGCCTCAAACACAAACAACAATCCCAAACACAAATACAAAACAACAACACAAAACACACAACCAACAAAAACAAACATCAAACCCAAACACAATCAAAAACAAATCCCAAACACCACCAAACAAAACCAAACCTCAAACTCCTCGAATCACATAGATAATCTCAACCAAACCTATGCATAAATTTAATCTGCGGCTACACCAATCTCCCTCTGGCACGAACTCTCTCCAACACATCTTACATGTGACACGAAACGCCTACTTACATGCACTTCAGTTTTATAACTCTCTAACACCTCTTCCTAGAAAACTCAAACAAACCCAAAACCAGCATCGAACACCTACAACTTTAATCATTAAATCAACTTCCCTCCTCAAATACATAACAACACATTGCGCAGATCAAACTTACACTGCTCAAAACCCGACAACCACTCCTCCAATTATAGACACTAATTAACACATGCCACATATACACCCAACACACATACTATTTAAAATCCCTAACCAGTACTACTACCCAACCTCATACCAGACACAAGTACGTATCAGTCTCAAACACCATTAACAACAAACCCCTCACAACATAATATCAATACAACGTCCTATAATTAAGATACATAAGCTCGCCCCACAAGAAGACAAGTTTATGACTGAATACACTAGACGATCTACCAACAAAAACAAACAATCCAAACACATAAACAAACAACCAAACAAAAACAAACAATCCCAAACACAAAACGAATACAACCCAAACACATAAACAACAACCTCAAACCAAAACCAAAAAAACCCAAACACGAAAACAAAACAAGCCCAAACACAAAACAAACAAACCTCAAACACAAAACAAACAATCCTAACAACATAAACAACAACCCAAACATTAACAAACAACCCCAACACATAAACAAACAACCAAACACAAACAACGCAAAAACACAAACCTCAACAACATAATAACAACCAAACACAGAAAACAACACCAACACAAAACAACACAACCCAACAAAAAAACAACCCGCAAACACAAAAAGACAATCCCCAAACACAAACAACACCCAAAACAAAACAAACAATAAACAACAACCTAAACAAAACAAACAATCATCAAAAAAACAACAAACCTCAACACAAAACAACCACAACCAACAATAAACAATCAACAAACACAAAAAACAACTCAAACACAAACAAACACCCAAACACAAAACAAACAGAACATAACAAACCAAACACAAAACAAACAATCCCAACACAAAACCAAACAAACCCAAACACAAAACAAACAACCAACAAAACAAACACCAACCGGAAAAGACAAACTCAACACACATAAACAAACAAACCTCAACACAAAACAACACAACCCAACAAAACAACACAAACTCAAACACAAACATACAATTCCCAAACAAAACAAACAACCCAACACAAAACAATACAATCCCAAACACATAACAAACACCCAAACACAAAACAAACAATCCGAAACCAAAACAACAAACCAAACACAAAACAATAACAAACCAAACACAAAACAAACAATCCCAGAACAAAACAACAACCCAAACACAAAACAAACAAACCTCAAACACAAACAACACAACCCAAACACAAAACAACAATCCAAACACACAAAACAACCCAAACACAAAACAAACAAACCCAAAACAAACAAACAACCAAACACAGAACAACAAACCCACACAAACAAACAAACCCAAACACAAAACAAACAATCCCAAACACAAAACAAACAACCCAAACAAAACAACCAAAGCCCAAACAAACAACACAAGTCCTCAACATAAACAAACAAATCCCAAAACATAACAGAAAACCCAAACACATAAACAACAACATCCAAACAAATAAACAACCAAGAACAAAACAACAACCCAACCAAAACAAACAAACCCAAACACAGAACAAACAACCCAAACACATAAATCAAACAACCAACATAACAAACAACCCTCAAACCACAAAAAAACAAACCTCAACAAAAACAAACAAACCTCAACAAACAACACAACCTCAACAATAAACACACAAATCCAAACACAAAAAACAAACCCAAACACAAAACAAGACAAACCCAACACACATCAAACAACAAACCCAAACACATAACAAAAATCCCAAACACAAAACAAACTCAACCCAACACACAACAAACAATCCAAACACAAAAAACAACAAAATCCAAACCATAAACAAACAACCCAAACACATAAAACAACAATCCAAACACACAACAAACCAAAGACCGCAATCTGGATCATCTATAATCACTCTCACGTATCCACTCTCCAGAATCTCACACTCTTTCAACTCTAGAGTATACCCATATAAATAATCCCGCCAAACACAAAAACAAACCAACCCAAACCAAACAAAACAACTCAACAAAATACAACAATCCCAAACACAGAAACAAACAACCCAAACACAAAAAAAACAAATCTCAACCACAGAACAAACAACCAAAGCACAAAACAAACAACCCAAAACACAAACAAACAACCACAAACACAAAACAAACAACAACACAACAACAAGCCCAACACAAACAATACAAACCCAAACCAGAAATAAACAAACCCAAATCATAACAAACAAACCCAACACATTAAACAACCACAACCAAAAAAACAAACACCCAAACACCAAAAAACAACCAAACACAAAACAAACAACCAAACACACAAACAAACAAAAAAAAACAAATCCCAACCAAAAACAACAGCCAAACACAAAACAAATCAAACCAACCACACAATACACACCATAAAACAACAAATTCGCAAAACACAAAACAAACAAGCCAATAACACAAAACTAACACATCCTCAAACACATAAACAAACAAACCCACAACAAAACAACCAAACAAACAGAACCCAAAACACATATTAACTAATCTTCAAACTCACCACTAGCCCGTTATCTCATCAATACCACAATAGCATACACAGGCAGATATCCAACCAATTCTCTCTATACATCATCAGCAAACAAAACAAACCTCAACACAAAACAACAACTCAAACCAAAAACGCCCCCCCAAACAAACAACCTACACCACAACCACCAACCCACAACCACAACTAACCACAACCAAACCACAACTTAACTACCAACCACGAACCCACCCTAATCAGTACACCCCCACAACCCACCCAACCCCCACCAAACCCCACAAAACCCACCACATAATGCACTCTCCTTCGATTCTCATCCACTTACAAGTTGAACCAAATAAAAATGGCCCCACCCCCCCTCCGAGGGGTACTCCGAGTGCGTGGCCTCATTAGGGATTAACCTGTTTTATCATACCGTTACAATGACTTTATATGTAGTGAGCAATACTCTTTTTACAAACTTATATTTTCTATATATCCTTTGTGTTGAGACACAGTTCGTTCAATTGACCATTACTTATCGTTGGTGGACCTTGGGATTCAAATGCACTCTTCGATACAACCCACAACCTCACAACCCTACAACCCCCACCCAACCACAACCTCCAAACCGCAACCCAACCCCGCCCCCTTCTTAATAAACTCGGTTTGATATCATTCGTAAATTCATGAGATAACACCTCTCCTTAATCATTACCCTCATATACTTTCTTAATACCCTGTGTTGAGCCAAGCCCTCTTCAAGTGTACTCAAATTAAACCTTCGTCATTTATACTGATGGGTATTTAGTAAAAGCATGACCCCATAGAGTTCCATAATTCAGTCACACAAGCGTGCCTTTCTCGTATAATACGCCACCTAGTGCTCTTCTAAGTACCCAAGATAAGCCCTGCTCACCTGTGAGCTAAATCGTGCGCCATGGGCCGTGATCTTGTATTTCATTATCCAATAGCATCCTTCTTTCCGACTATTCTCAACATCCAAACCAATTATGTAATTTATCATATGAACAATAAAGTACCACCCCCCACCACACCACCCCACCACCCCCCCCTCTATCCTCTCCCACGATTTAAGAGTCTC
>CAJDSM010157976.1:0-10025 GCA_903981925.1 Ostrea lurida
GAGGCCTCTGCGTGGACTTGTTTTAGTCCGAGGGTCTGTAAGCCCAGTTCTAATTGTGACTATGTTCTAGCTTGAATACGGATTATTGTATTTAATTGCAGTGGTAAATTAGAAAATCATATAAAACTTAAGGATTATCTCCTAAAGGATAGCTGCTGATCTTCGAGAGTTTTTGGTCCCCAATCTTTTTGCATACATTGATCATTTGATAAATTTTTACTTTCATGTTTCGTATCAATATTTTCGGTTTGAGCATCACTGAAGAGACATAACTTTTGTCGAAATGCGCATCTGGTGCATAAACTTGGTCCAGTAATATTTATTATTTAGGAATGCAGCCTACATTTTGACCTAGGTTATACGATATAATATAACTTGGTGTAGTTTTGCGCTTTATAATCCGCGAAGATTATATCGTATACGTTAGGTCAAAATCAGCTTCATTCTATATATAATTTAATTAAGAAAATTACATTTAACGTTATGTGATGAATGACTTGCAAAATAATATGGATACTCCATGAGGAGGACGAAATTTGCCGTAACTACAAAGTAGAAACAACACCGTAAAATGCATTTTGACGTTATTTTAGGACGACCTAAAGAGCAAGTTAGATTATACAAAATAACCAATGTTTCTCAATCTTGTTTTTGCCCATCAAATTGTTTGTAAGAAGTAAAATTGAATTATTACTTGTCAAAATGTCATAATATCACGTGACCTATAGTTGTATGTTGGGTAAGGGGATGTGTTTATATTGTCAAATAACCTACCAAGACATCTCTTACCTCTGTTAACCCAGTGTGAGGGAAATTCCAACAGCAAAGAGGTGTTATCAGCACAGCTTGAAACTCTGAGCAATCCTATATCCGAGAAATCCTGAAATTTATATGTATTTACGTTTGAAAACATGGCATCCATGGTTAAAAAAAAACAACTAATCAAAACATTGACAGAAGTGATACGCACAGTGATTGAATGAAGTTTACTCCTTGGCATTTGAGCATAGCTGCACAGAATGCTGAAACGATCTAGATAATGCTTGAATACTTAATGTATTGTTATATTATTCTTATCAATTATTACTTAAACCTATCCAGTTGGAATTTTTTATGTTCCAAATTTGATACTCAGCAACGTTAAGGAAACCCAATGATATTGACAAAGCTGTATAAAAAAGTACCTAAATGCACTCCAGATCAAATGACGTCACAATGAAAAATGACGTAGAGGCTTACAGTTTTATATAGTTGTTGGGGGAAATGACAACATATTCTGTACCATTTTTCAATGCATAAAATAAGGGCTTGCGGTCAAAACTTTGAAGAAATATTTGGCATACATTTTTTTTATCAATCCCTCGTGTGCTTCAACAGTGTTAGGATTGGTGTTTATACTAGAATAAATTATGCTTTAATCGGTGGTCAAAAGATTGTAATTCAGTTAAGGTTTCAATATATATTTTTCCTAACTATATCAAGAATACAGACATTTTTGGGTCTCCCTATAGAACAATATGTAAAGTTGGATTTGTTTTCAATAAGTTGCATTGAATACAATTGATTTAACAATTCCTTGCCCTTGCCATATGCACTGTCAGTGCATATTTAGCTGGTCACATGGCTTAAAGCACGTGCTGATTCAATTTTATATGACCTTGCGATTACCTTGCCTCGCATGTTGAAACATTACTACAATAAATGTACATGTATTTATTTTTTAATTTACCAACCGAACATGTACATTTGTACAGAACGGTGATTTATAGCACTTAAGTTAATACAGGCTTCCTTAGCGTCACTGAGTAAGGCTTAAAACAAGGTGTGCATTTTGTGGCGGAAGAATAAAAAAAAAGACTAAACCTTGTACGATCTTACAGGTTTTATCATTATTTAACATATCACCAATAAGTATACATTAGGTGTGAATAACAATTGTAAGAGATTTGTAAGATACAAGAAATAGAGACTTTAAATATAAATCATACGGTACCAATTTTTATGCACCAGATGCGCATTTCGACAAATTATGTATCTTCAGTGATGCTCAAACCGAAATGTTGGAAGCCCGAAACATGAAAGTAAAACTCTCTAAAACTAAAAGTGATCAATGTATTGCCAAAAGATTGGGGCCAAATACTTCGAAGGATTAGAGCTATGCCTGAGGGAGATAATCCTTCATTTTGATATGAATTTCTAGTTTTACCACTGCAATTAAATACACTGTTATAAACTGTTTCACCAATTTGACTGATATATTTTTGTGAACAGTATGCCGATTATTAAATATATTTCTACTGATTTTCCTGGAATTTTGTATGCAAAATCAGCCTTTTGGCCAATGATTCAAAGATTTGATCGATAAGCCCCACTTTAATAAGTTCCATCTTAAATTCTAAGACTAGACGCTGTGGCTGATGTCCAATTTAAGAATTGGAATTCTCAAATTCCATAAGGTGATTTTTCGGTTGGAGCATCACTGAAGAGACATAATTAGTCGAAATGCGCATTTCGTGCATCAAAATTGGTACCGTATATTATTTATATTATGACCCCTGGGTCGAGGCCTCTGCTGGTGGACTTTTAGTCCCCGAGGGTCTCTACAGCCCAGTTGCTATGTACTATGTTACTAGCTTGAAATACGGATATGTATTTAATTGCAATAGTAAAATTAGAAATTCATATCAAAATTAAGGATTATCTCCCTCAGGCATAGCTCTGATCCTTCGAAGTATTTGGCACTACATTGTTCACTTTTATTATAGTTTAAATTTCATGTTTCGGATTTACATTATTTCGGTATGAGTATCACTGAAGAGACATAATTTGTCGAAATGCGCATCTGGTGCATCAAAATTACTACCGTATATGATTTATATCAAGGGCGAAAAGGTCATTAGTGAGCTTCAATCTACTAGCATACATTTTCATATCTGCACTACTTTGTAGTTCATACTTACTGTAACAAATGATAATCCAACGCTGGATACTCGCAAATATGCAATCCAGAGAAATTCGGTGTATCTTTGCAAAAAAACTTTAATCAAAGGATTATAATCTGGGATCCACGCCTTAAACTTAATTTGAGTAAGTTGGTTAATATTGCAAAGCAGTTGAGATGTCTTCGGTGTAACCATCGAAAAATAAGCCGTCTTATTTTTTTTCTGGAAAAAAGAGGTATTTTGACAATATCGATGACGATAAAAAAAGTTAGATGTAAAGGCAAAGATAACGAACAGTGATCAATCTCGTAAGTCCTAAATATAATACAAAAACAAGAGTTGGGCAATCACGGACCCCTGGACACACCAGAGGCGGGATCAGGGGCCTAGGAGGAGTAAGCATCCCCTGTTGACTGGTCACACCCGCCGTGAGCCCATAGTCTTGATCAGGTAAACGGAACAGTCCGTAGTCAAATCAGTGTGTGAAAAAACGGCTTAACAATGGTTATGAAACACATTAGACAGCATTTGACTCAATGATAGGTCATATTGGTAAAGTAAATTGTAATAACGACCATAGAATTTACGAAATGCTGCCTTTAAACGTGACTGTTGAAACCCCTGCAACAACAACTTGTCTGTAAGTAGCTTGCCTCGATTCAAAAACTGATTATACGCAGAACAAGCTCTTGCGTATCGAATAAGTTGAGAGACATACACACCATATGCAGGTGATGATGGAATATTGCTACACAAATATGGGAAGTTGACGATGGAGAAGCTGAAATCGTCCCGTTTGTCATAAAGTTGAGTAGTTAGTTTGCCGTTAATGTCAATGTTCAATAAAATATCCAAGTACGAAGCAGACATGGAAGACTGTGTGGTGTCCTTTATTTCTAGTTCGTTGGGATAAAGATATCAAAAATACATAAGAAGGAGAAAACATGCATCCAAGTTGAGATAATAATATTTATTTTCAAGGTAACTTGTAAGACTAGTATCATGTGAGTGTAAAATTCCGTGTACCTTGTTGAGGCGGAATAAATAACCAATCAATTCTTAAGTGAAGAAAATAAAATTATGTTAAACACAATTTTAGACTGATCATTATTATAAATTTGAAAAAAAGATAAGATTTTCATTTAAATGAAATTCAGACAAAATGTAAGGATCCGGGTAATGACATCAACGAGAGCAAAGAGGGATAACTTTTACAAACATTGTTTCTTTAGCTCCGCAGGAAATAATAATGCCGTGCAGGCCTAATCAATGTATACAAGGATTAACACAAGTTGTATTCAAAATTTCTTTTCAGTCTCAAGGCTCACTCAAATGCAATCCCTTGACATCCTTGATTCAACCCGTATAACTAGTACTTTTAACAGAATCAGAATTTGATTAAATGATATACATGTACTTTGTAATAAATACCAAGCTCAATGACTTACCAAAAGTTGTGTTTTCGTGGTAAACTGCAACTCATGGTGTGGGCAGTTAGTTACATTCATTTCATTCCTCAGATAAGCATATGCATATATAGTAATGTTCTGTCCATCTTGCAAACCCTTTGCATTATGCAAATACACATAAAATTCACTAAATAGCCTATTTTCGGAACTACTGGAATATGACGTGGTATTGTTATAGAACTTGTACGAAGCACTGCTCATCCTTTGGAAACTAGTCTGGAAATAAACCAAAAGTACAAAATATGATATATGATTTCCTGTTAGAAAATGAAAAAAAAAGTATAGCATGTTGTTTTGGAGGCGTTTTGATCTGTTTTGTGATTTATATACACACACATGTATGTATACTAGCATTTACCCACATATGTATCTATACTAGCGGGGAAAAGAAATGCAATGTTGGATATGGGAACATAACTTTTAGACACGTGGTCAAAATACGATTAAATTTGACACTCAGCGACATCCGTGTAACGTTACTGTAAAAATGTTTTGCAGTTTCAACAGACCGTGGTCAAAGTCAAAGCTGCTTGCATTCAGAAGATTTTCTTAAAGATGCATGCATCCAGGGTACTCCTGCAGTGTATGTGCTGGTAAATTATTAAAAATCGAACATTGGAACATTGGAACAGCGCAAATCAACTACACCATTTATTTTCAAAATGATTGAAGAGCGAGTAGTCGAGAGGGGTAGGGGCATTTGCTTTGACAATAAAGGGACATTTACAACGCACTCATGTACCCCAGCATTATAGTGTAAATGGGATTGATATAATTCTTTACTAGTACGAGTGTGGGATAGGAACATTCCACCGAAGGGACAAGATTCGCCGTCTACAACGAGATAGACAGTCAATCGTGTTCCAGAGGTGGAATTTCCCTATTCCACACAATTTGATAATGAAGGATTATTTTTCTTACATTTTATTTACTGATACGTACATACAATCTGTAGCTTTGAGGATATTTAGAATTATTAACGACGACAGACCTAATTCAAAACCCTACTGAAATCTGGTACGGGTGTATAATGCCACGTGGCGTTGCTCTCTTTCTCACTGCGTTGCAGATATTCATTGATAGTTGGTACATTGCTCTGTTGCCATACCAAGTTACAGATCAAGTTCAATTTTGGTTTCGATCCATTCATTTTGCACGTGAATATGGCCCTTTATAATTGTCAGTTTTCCGCACTTTTTTTTCCATTTGCTTGCAGATATTCATTTGAATTTTGTACATTGTTTTTGCCATACAAGTTACAGATCAAGTTCGAAATTTTTGGTTTTTGATTCATTTATTTTTTACTGAGTTATGGCCTTGGTGAACTTAAAAAAAAAATTCGAATAAATTATCTAGTTTTATTCCGCACTTTTTTCTCAGCTGGGCATCAGATATTCATTAGAATATATGTTTGTACAGTTCTTTGTGCCATTAGGCTAAGATACCGAATCAAGATCGAATTTTATGAATTTGTATGCATTCAATATTTTCACTAGGTTAGATTAGCCACTTGTCCTTCTGGCCTCACCAATATTACGCCTTTCTACCATAAGTATAGTGTCACTGATATAATGCTGACATAAATGAGAAATTTAGAATTATTGTTGCGGATACACGCAATAGATATTTGTAATTCGGTAGGACTATGTATTGCTATGGCAATATCCTCCTCAGAATGTTTGTTTCATATAGATTTGTTTTTTAACAGAAGGGTGGAACCATTTGAACTCTACTTTCTTTTTCAAAAGGACGTTTTATTGTAATGTACATCCTTGAGTAATCAGCGTACTACTAATATTCAAATTTTAGTGTTTCAAATTTTGTGATAATTTCATTTTAATGTCATTCTAAATATACGACCAACGAGTTCAACATTAACACTAATATGATGTTCTTCTCTGCATTGATCTGTTCATAACTCAATATAACTGCTTACTGTTTTAACACCCTTCATGTAGCCACAATCTCATACTTCTGCTAACTGTCAGCAATGGAACCTAACGATATGTATTAACAAGTGTTGTAATGTTTCTTAAAAATTTTGGAATATATCGGATGAAGTAGTCAAAGTTTTATAAGAATAAGCACAGCTAAAGAACCAGCACATCTTTAACCAATCTAATTGAATAGGTGTATCGAAGGATAAAATAAATTGGAACTCTTCAAATTTATATTTGATATATTCAGTCACTCAGAAAGTAATGAGGAAGGAGCAGGCCTAATGCTAATTATACCTTCTCATCATACTAGTAATTCCAAACAGAAGTGGGAGTTTCGTGGCCCCTCATCCCTTGCTCATAGGGAAAATCGAGTCTGGAATTGGCTATTAACACGCTAATAAGCTCCGAAGAGCTAAATTCGGAACTGCATTTTATAACTGCAGGGGTTTTCAAATCTGCAAGGAATCAATGTAAGCAATCGTTCTTCTCATAATATGAACAAATTGTCAGGTCCTGAATGAAATTCAGAGGATTTTGTTTCGGACAATTTTTAAGTCTAATGAATTGCAATAAAGAATAAGCATCTATGAGACATGATGATTTTTTGTGTGTAGCTAGATATGATTTTCGCTAGACAATTTCTATTTAAATAAATTTGAGGTGGTTCGAATTTACAACTGTAGATCATTAAACATCCTAACATAAAGAATGATCTGTTGAAACATATTTCTAGTACAAACATAAATTCTTCATATCCTTAGACATAATGACACAACGAATTTTGGTTCAATATCAAATAGTTTGGTAACATTGAATATAATGGATAAAAAGCTTCTGAACTTATTTTGAAATAATTATCAAATGACCCCGTCTGCATCAGTACTTCTAAAGTACTTTGATTTTTTGATAACGTCCTGCAGTTAGTCGTGGCTATTAGTTTTGGCATTATATTACTTTCGATTTCTTCTCTATGTAAATATCGTGGTCTCCTGAAGAAGGGACGGTGTCATCCGCAATTTGACGCTAGAATATCGAACATGGCAATTATGATATAGTGTCTAAGTGTGTAAAATAAATATCGCAGTTGTGTTTCTACATGCTCTATTATACTTACACCAGATTCTTGATAACAAGATTATACGTTGTTTTGGTTAATTTCGCATTATCAACAGGATTATAACAAGAAATGCTTAAATAATCTGCCTGTTGTCTTAATCACGGAGCACAAACGTTGATAAAACTAGATTATCAGATGTACCCAAGTTATGTCAGACGTTTATATTATCCAAATTCAGCGTGTCTGTCCAACCCTGGCTTCAGTCACTGCCTCTTGATCTCCTTAACAATTGACTTTATTAAGTTGTATAGTAATATCCTTTGAGGATGTTGTTCCACTCTAGAGTAAATGGAACAAGTTTGACGTCGCCTGCTCACTCATCTGGTAATGCTCATTGTGGGACAGATCTTGTATTATATGGTGTTATATGGAGAAAATGGAACGTTATTTTGTGGCCAAAAAATAAACGACAAATGCAAGCAACGTGGGTCCTTGCTTTTGCTCCTGCTGCAGCGTAAGATTTAAAAAGATGGATAAAAAGGAACGATGTCTAGTTTCAAAGTCTGATCTTTATATGATACTGTTATAAAATTGACATAGATTTACTACAAGAGGTGTTTACACACCTTGATATATATCCCTTGCCCTTACAAATAACATACTCTTCCCTGAATAGTTCACTTTCCCGGCTACGCTGATCAGGACATGATACAGATGTTGTCGTTCTTGCCACCTGTGAAGCAAGACTCATCAATGAACAACAGAGTCGCCAATGGACCAGGACGAAATGCTGTATGACGTGTTTCATGCAATTGTTATAGCGCCGTTATTTCTAAACACTGATTTTGACTATGTTTACCTCATCAAGACAATAGGCTCACGCCCGATGTGAACGGTCGACAGGGGATGCTACTTGTGTCCAGTGGGTCCATGTTTGCCCAACTCTTGTTTTTTGTACTATATTTTAGGACTTACGGATCAATCACTGTATCGTTATCTTGGCCTTTACATTTCACCAGAGTGAGACCGACTTAATTTATCACATGTGAGATTTGCTGTGATATATTTTAATTGTGACGTTATATATATCCTATGATTTACGTTACACGGTGAAACAAATTGTTTTATGTTCTTTTCGTTTAAATTCTAATTTGATATAGCTTTTCTGGTGGCCAGTCTTGAGTTTTTTTAGTTACACACTTTAGTATTAACTATTTTCGGGTATGTTCTCTTTTACCTGTCTATTAGTTTGGGTTTAAAGTTCGAAATAATGAGTATTAACGAACGACGACTGATATAAGTTTTTAAATAGAGCATTTATTCAAATTTTGATATCAATTAATTATGTTTATTAGTTTAAATCAGCGGAAAAAACTTTAGTCATCTCGCTCAATTGATTTTCTGGGGGACGTTTAACAGTAGGCATGAAAGCGTAAATTGCAAAGTAAAAATAATAGGAAATCTCCATTGTGCGATATAAGAAGTTGATATAAAAAAATTCTAAAATAGAAATTTAAATCCAAAAACGAATGAGATAATGTAAGGACACCAATACGACTTGAAATTATCAAGGAAAAAGTGTAGGTTCATCGGCCAAAATCTTTCAAGGGGCTGTCCTCAAAGGGGTGATTTTGGCAATTTTCACATGAAATATGTTGCCAACGAGAGAATAAATAAGTATTTTCTACTTTCAGTCGTCTATTTTTCCAATTTTAAATACTATATAGATTTGGAGAATGTCATTTTTTCATATGTACAAAGCATTGAATTCTTGTATAATATTTTTAGGGGCGGTTTCAAACATGCAATATATAAACTGTCTTAAATTCAATGATTCAAAAATAAAACATACCATTGCGGGCTTGATACGAATGAATTTGTAGTACATCCTAAAATGTTAACACTTCATTGTTATCATTATTTCACAATATTGTTAAACTTTTCTAATAACATACATATAAGGCATGCGTAATTTTTGTATTGAAAAGAGACAAAAAAATATACATTGTCATCCAAGTTTGGAAAATAATAACAGCTTTGTCTTTTCTGTTCTTCTTATACGTTTTCTGTAGAAAACCATTAAAACAAAAATTTTTTTTTTATTCTTTTGACAGTTTTACATGTATTAATCTAACAATAGGAATTTCTAAAACATTTCGTACATGTATTGAATGTAAGTGCATGTACAAAATGTACAGTACTGTAAGTAGTACATGTCAATGGTACTTGTTTATTCGGACACACACATAACTAAAGTTCAATAAATAAACAGCATATTATATCTAAGTGTATTCTCTGTATAAAAATAAATAAGATTAAACCGACTTTTTTGCCATATTACATGTGCCTCTTTCGTGTGACAAGTTCTCTGCTATCTACTCTTTGGATAGAGTTCAAGCTTTTCAACGACAACATCGATTTCCCGTACAAAAGCGGCATTGTGACGCTCAAATACAAAGACCAGTGACATGTTCAACGTCACCACTAATAAATAGTTCATGAATAAATATATGCCGTAGTTTGTTCAATAATTTAAAGAATGAGATTGTTTGTTTGCTATGAAAGTATGCATATCGCGCGTTTTCTGCGGTCTATATATTATTATATATTATTTTGA